>JAHTLZ010000219.1:234563-248319 GCA_023846285.1 Phrynocephalus versicolor | reverse complement strand
TTATTTATTTATTTATTTATTTATTTATTTATTTATTTATTTATTTATTATTTGCATTTATAAATGGAAATAAGCCTGACCATTTTAAATATATATACAGTATGTATAACTAAGCCCCCAAGCATGGGGCCAGACACGCACACTTGGACCCAAACAAGCATGTTTCTTTTTCGACAAATGGCATTTGAATCTCTTCCGCTTCTCAAAAAAAAAAAAAAAAAGTTCTGATCAACTTCTAAATGCTTTGTGGATTATCTGCGTGGAATGACCAAAAATAGGAAATTTACCTCATAGGAGCCAGGTAGGCAGAACTGAGTGACTAAAATATGGTTGGAGGGTATAGGGAGTTTATTATCAAGCTAAAAGGTAGGGGGAAGCATAGCTCCTCTGACTAACATGTTTTCTTTCCCACAACACACATCTACAATTGCATCTGCAGATGAAAACAGTGTTCACATTCTAGTGGCCCGTTACAAACCAAAACATGCTAAATGCAATATACGGAAGTAAGGAAGAATCATGTGCTATGACAAAGCAAAAATGCAAAGTGTTCTGCTTATCTACCGCCGCATACCACTTCAAGTTGTCTCTGGGCGGTTTACAGTTTTTAAATTGCAGTATGCAGGCTACAGATTGCCCCCACCCCACCCCAGCAAGCTGGATACTCATTTTACTGACCTCGGAAGGATGGAAGGCTGAGTCAACCATGAGCCGGCTACCTGGGATGGAACCCCAGGTCATGAGCCCAGATTTACCTGCAGTGCAGGCATTTAACTACTGCGCCACAAGGCTCCTCCACCACTTTGGAAAAACACTTGTGTGCAAAAAATAATAATAATGCTAAACCTACTTTCTGTTCTTCTGTCCCACTCATATAATTGATGTGCATGTGCAGAGGTGGCCATGTATATTGAGAGCCGTGTCTCTCTGTACTGGATGTTCTCCTTGAATTCTTCATAATGCCATCTGACCTTGAGGCATGCAACTCAAGGCACATCCATCCATCAGCGTCCAAGTGACATTCCAGGCAGAATCACCTAAACCTTTGTCCTAACTAGATAGACATGTGCCCAAGAAGAGGGAGGAGCAGGGAGAAATAGCTGTCTGCTCCTTAGGGAAAAGGGGAAGGAAGGAAGGCTGGCTGGCAGACAGACCCCTAAGAGTATCAATTTAAGCACATTCATACAGAAGAAAAGAGTGGTCAGAGAGTCTGTTCATTTGGCCTAGATAAGTGCTAAGAGGCAATGCCTGGCCAATAGTTTTAAAGCAAATCAGCTACCATATTCACCACCACCCCTTTTACATTTTGGAGTGGAGAATGTGGACTACTCTAGCAAGTTGACATATTAGTCTGTTGTTTCTCATGTGCTTTTATGCTTGCAAAACCCTCTTTTTCCCGTCATTACTCTCATCTACATTCATGCCATTTTTAAGCAGGTGGCCTTTCTCCAACACTGTCTAATTGCCAGGAATGTTCTTACTTGCAGTTTTCAGTGTGATCAGCTGAGGCCAAAGGCAGTGGGACAAGGCAGGTCTAAAAGGTTAAGGGCCCTGGCTCTCTATTCCCATTTCGTTAGGGTATCTCTTTTTCTCTGAAGCTATTAGGGCAGGCACGTCCAAAGTCAGGCCCAGGGGCCAAACGCGGCCCATTTTCAAATTCTGAGCAGCCCACGGCTTCTTCTCCCCACCAGCTCAGCCTGTCACTCATCCCGGCCAGCTGGCCCCTCCCTGTACTGGATGGAGGCGTCAGCTTGCAGTTTTATGTTTTGCCTACCCTCCCTGCCTCTGTCCACCACCACCCAGCCACCTGCCCAGCCTACCTGCTCCCGGCTCCGTTGCTGCAGCAGCATCCTCCCTTCCTCCTTGCATGTTATAGAGACTTGTCCAAAGTCTGGCCCAGGGGCCGAATGTAGCTGAATGGTCGGCCCCCACACATTTTCACCTCACCAAATCTGGCCCTCCTTGCAAAAAGTTTGGACAGCCCTGTATTAGGGATTTTACACACCACAACTCTGATGCAGCAAATGACTGGTGGTTAATGATAATGTACTCAAGAAAACGATCTTTGCTTCAGTGCTCGTTGGCAGTGATTTATGGGTAGTTAAATGCCTCTGGGGCATATCAGTAGACCGAATGGATTTATGAGTAGACACATGTGAAAGAAGCATGTCAAGATTTATAGTATGCACCTGTCTCCTCCAAAGGTCAAAGAGGTACAATGCCAAAATTCAGGGTGGAAATTTTTGTGGCTTCCTGTTATTCTGTGAAGCCATCTGGCAAACTCAGTCTTGGCCACGAGAGGGCAGTGTAGGGTCAATTATACAATGGGAAAGAGTCTGCCATTGTGATGTTTTTTCTCTTTCTCATGCAAGTGTCACTTCACTACCACACTATCTTTAAATTACACAAAATATTTGTAACTGTATGTAAAGACATTTTTTTGCTTCCACTCTTAGGTGCATTGGAAAGTGTTTAATCTGCCATTACTTATATTGTGACTTACTTATATTGATTCTTATTACAGTACAGTGGACCCTTGTATAACAAACACTTTGTACAACACAAAATCTGTACAACATTATTGCATAAAGGAAAATCTGTTTAATATAATTTCATCTGGAACGAATTAATTCCTTTATACAAGGTACCACTGTATATGAATTCTATCACTGGGTTTGTTGGGGGAAAAGTACATCAAAAGGAAGAAAATTGCTAGGTGTATATTTACTTCATATTTGAATATTTTACTGCTTTTAGCTTTTAATATTGTATTTTTGATTCTGTACGCTGCCTTGGTGTCCCCCCACCCTTTTTGGACAAAGATGGGGTAAAATATTTTAAATAAAATTATACATAAGTAAAATTAAAGTGGATCTAAAGGATAATGCATGCCCCCCATGGTGTAGTGGGTAGAGCAATGTCCTAGGATGCAGGTGGAGTTTGTTCGAATCCCTGCTGAGCCATGGAAACGCACTCAGAGGACAGAACTGGTACAACCAATCCTTAAATGTTTCACTTTAGTTGCTTCTGACTTGATGGGACGCAGCAACAACAAAAGGCAAAATAAATGTAAGTCTATAGAAGAACTTGGAAAATTTAAATTGAAGAAATTCTGGAAGCTGTAGTCCAAGTAACTCTTAAGTTTTGATTTATAGCAAAGTAGATGTGTCACAAAAAGGTTTGCGCAGGATATTTATTGTAAACACAAACTTTCCCGGACTAGGGGCCATTTTATTAACCGCATAAAGGCACTTTTTCAGGTCCCTCAGGTATGCCCACCCTATATACAATGCCCCTGCGTATATTCACCAACATTTGTGTATAATGCTTCATGGATCTCAAGTACTCCAGCTGATGTTCTAATAGATATCTTGGTCTTTGAAGGTGCCGGAGGATCCTACCTCTTTTTGCAATGACACACTACCCTGGCCATCGCTCTGGAAATTACACATAGGGCTTTGTGGAGTGTAATAGGTTTTATCTAGTGCAACACATCACATGTATAAGGTTTAAACTGATTTATAGAAACAGGTGGCCTCCAAAAAGCCATGGAGACCCTTGGCTCTTCGGGAGTCCTTCAGGATGCAACAGTGTTCCAGGTGCCTCAAAAATGCAGGTGTGTGCGTGTGGGGGGCAGCTACTAAGAAGGTCTTTGCCAAACTATAACCTCTCCCTCATCAGTCATGTTGCGCTCTCTTCTGCACAGTGCCAAGACCTTTCCATTCCCTGGGGTTTCTGAAACGTGATTTTTTTTTTAAAAAAAGCATAACATTGTTTTGAGAATAATGCTGGCAACAGGGCTTGATAGTTTGAGATAGTTGTTCTCCCTATCCACTGGTGGCGTTTTTTAAAAAATGCTGTATCTTCTTTTATGATTTAGTCATATGATTTAGAACTGCCTTTTAATGTTTTGATCGATACTGCAGGTTCTGTAGAAAACCTAGCAGGATATAAACGCTATTAGAAACTGAAGAAAAGCACCAGAAGAAAAACAACACCAGTTGAGAATTGTGTCAAGAAGAAAGATGTAAGAACAGAATTCATTGTCCTCAGAAGGTAAAAGACTTTGTTTTCATATATAAATGGGGAAACAGACATTTAATGAGATTCAGAAGACATGGCTTTAATACTGGGGAAATTACACAAATCCTTCCCCCCCCCCCCTCAACTCCAAGTAAATTGGGTTGAGCTTAATTTCCATTCCCCACTGCCTGGATCGACTTCAGTCAGGTCTGCTTGCCATGTTACCTGCCTCTTCCTGCTGTATCCTAAATGTTTCCCTTATTTGGGGCATGTATTTGTATAGAGGGAAGAAGACTTAGGTGATGTTGTACAGCGTGAGGCAGTGATGCTGTGCTGAAGAATCTCCATATCTCCACCATTAGCTGCCAGAAAATGTCTGGGGGGGGAGGGGAGAGGGGAGGGAGAGGAAATGAAGACTCCCCCAGAGATGGCAGAAATCCATGCAATAGGATATTGTAGGGAATGTTCTCAGGAAGTAGACAGCTCTCCTCTGGAATGCTGTTTTTGACAAGTGTCAACATGTGCTCCAGTCCGTACAGAGGTTGGTAGTGGTGCCTTGCAAAAGACTGGACTTCCTTTTACCTTAGTTGTTAAAATATTTATTTATTTATTTTTACCTTTCTGTACCACACAGTTTGATCTATCTATCTATCTATCTATCTATCTATCTATCTATCTATCTATCTATCTATCTAAAGATTTAAAATGGTCATCTAACATTAGGACTATTATTAAGAAAACACAACAAAGAATGTTTTTTCTGCATCAACTTAGGAAGTTCGGACTGCCAAAAGAACTGTTGATTCAATTTTATAGAGGTGTTATTGAATCTATCATGTGTTCCTCTTAGACTGTGGTCACACCTGGTTTTCGATCCTGATCTTCTGAAGGACCGTCTTTTCCTCTTCGTCCCATCACTGATTTAATATGTGGGTCAAGAGTTCTCACGTCAAAATCTGTTTTTTTAATTTTAAAGTGCAGTTCAGCCCCCTTGGCCAGCAGGTGGCGCTAGCATTTGAAAGAAACTGACGACTTTGCTGGGGGAAATTAATGCTTGTAGGACCGGATAGAGCTTCCTGTTTCTCCAAAGGTGAAAAGCAATTAAAAAAAATAGCCCATCGGCCCCAGGAACAGCCGGTTGGTGCTATGAAAAAAGAAAGAAAAAGAAACCTGGATCATCAGCGTGGTCCCACGGCATCTGCCTCCTTAAAAGCTGGATTTTCAAAGCGAGGCAAAAAAAATTCTACCTCATAGGTGAGTGACAGAAACCTCGCTTAAGGGATCATTACCGGGTTTTCTTTTTTCTTTTGTTTCAAAAAGCCCGGTGGCCATGGGGACGGCATTTTTGGACTCGGTTTATTTCGTAATTTAAACTGCTTTTAAAGGGACGTGGGACTGAGCCCTAACTGTCTGGTTTAGTTCTGCGACTAAGCAGGACAGATATAGACTTAAATGGATAATTGGAACTGCGGAAAAAAATATTGCTACTAATTTGCCATCTATTGTGTGGAATTGTATACCACACGAGCTAAATAGAGGGCAATGAAAATATATACAGATTCCACACATCCTGGACATAATTTGTTTCAGCTGTTACTCTCAGGATGACGTTTTAGGGCATTGCATACTAGGACAACTAGATATAAAGATAGCTTCTTTCCAAGTGCTATCAAACTGTTGAATAATTAATTTTTTTCTTTTCTTCTTTTTAAATAATACATTGTATTATGTTGTCGTACAGTGACCTCTCGCCTACCGTGGGGGTTAGGGACCCAACCCAACACGTGATAACTGAAACTCCGTGATATGCGGATGCAGGTTGGGTTGGGCCTGGACTGCCTAGCTGGAGGCTCTTGTACTTACCCCCAGCCTGGCGCTGCCCCAAACGGGCCTACGAGGGCCTTTCTGGGTCTTTTGGAGGCCCCCAAAGGGCCTCCATATGAACTGGAAGTCATTTCTGAGGCCTCCGACAGGCCCTCCCCTCTTACCCCAAGCCTTTCCTCCCTTACCCCAAGGGGTCTTTTTTCATATATGTGGTCCCGCGATATAGCGGGACCACAGTATATGAACCACGAATGAGTGGGGGACCACTGTAATGTGTTTTTATTGTTGAACATATGATTCTTTTATTTCCCTCTTGCATGTGGAGAACATTTTTTACCAAAACAAATTCTGGGTGTGTCCAACCACACTTGCCCAATAAAAAGATTCTGATTCTGATTCTGATCTATCTATCTATCTATCTATCTATCTATCTATCTATCTATCTATCTATCTATCTATCTATCTATCTATCTATCTATCTATCTATCTATCATTTAATATTTTTACCCTACGCAATTACTGGCAGAGCCACTACTCTGGATGGGAAACAAATAAAAATGAGAGAAACTACAGAAATAGCACCTGCATAAACAATGAAAATGATACAACATAACAAGGATAAAATGCCTAGTAAAAATATAATCTATAAAATATTTAAAATATTAAATACGATCAAGGCAGCGAAAACAGGGCAGGTACATAAATAGAGGTGGTTGGAAAGCCCCACCCATTGGCAGGAATTACTCTGATGTAAGGCCATAGAAGAAAACCCAGGTTTTATCCCGTCTAATGAAACCAAGGGAGGGATGGGGCCAAACCATAACTCAGGTGGGAATGAGTTCGAAAATCATGGGGCAACCACCATGAAGGCCCAGTTTTGAAGGGCAGATTTTTAGGCCTCCCTTGAGGTCACAGCTCACAACATCCCATCTTAAGAAGTACAGGTGGGATGGGTAGACATTTTGAGGAAGAGGTGTTCAGACAGGTAGCAAGGCCCTAAACCCTTAAAGGCTTTATTTATTAACATAAGCACTCTGAGTTTGGCCCAGAAGCATACAGGATGCCAGTGCTGATGAAATATGATCTAGTTGTGATATTCAATAATTAAACAAACCAGCCTGGCCACTGCGTTTTGTACTTGCTGCAGCCCGTAAACCACCTTCAAAGGCAGCCCATTGTAGACAACCTTGGAGTAGTCTATTCCTGAGATAACAAGTGCATGGACTGGTGTCGTGAGGCATTTCCCGTCCAGATAGGGCCGAAGGGGTGTGATTTGCCTCAGAAGATAAAAGGCGGAGCTGGCCATGGCTGAGGTCTGATTCTCCCGAGAGAGAGAGAGAGAGAGAGAGAGAGAGAGAGAGAGAGGTCCAGAAGCACACCCAGATGCCACCACCACCACCACCACCACCACCACCGATCCTTCAGGGGGAAACAGCTCAACAGATTTATCACACTGGAATGGTGCCTCCAAACAATTTTTATCCAGGTACCACCCACAGTATTTCTTCAAGCTGGATCAGTGTCTAAACCTACCTCTTTGGTTGAGGGTGGGGTCCCAAGGCTGTTTCCTTAGAGAAAGGACTTTGAAATGCCATGGTAGGGCAAAACTACCCTGTTCTTCTGATTTGGATGTTGCCGTGCCCTCTAGCAGATGTAGTGCTTTGTGGCATAAGGAAACTGTCTGTTGGCACAAGAGTACACCATGGCAACTTTGGGTTCAGTTTACAGTTCAAATAGATTTTCATTGGTTGAAGAACTCTTTGAAGCTTTATGAGAGCTTTGCCAACAAATACCCTTTGGTTAGGGACTACACAGTGTTTCTTAATGAGCCACCCTCCCTTTCACGACAGAGCTCTACAACCTGATAGCAAGGGTGTTCAGAGGAACTGTTTCATAATGGCATAATTGTTGCTGGAGGACTATATATTTTCCTACATTCTCCAAATGGTAGCCTGATGCGTTTCCATTGAAGATAGTGGTCTAGAGGGAAGGGTTAGGCACCCACCTTCCTCACCGCCATGGCTGGTCTGGCCAAAGATGTTTCACTGCCTGAGGCAAAGCAGCAAATTATGTCCCCACCATCACCACTAGTCAACAAATATAGTGGTCAACATCAGCTTCTTTTTGTACGAGTTTGAAAACTTCCACACACCTCCCTCTCTGCCCTTGGCAGTGAAAAACAAAAAATAACAACAAGCAAATAAAGTTTCCTTCTCAAAAGCCCAGCTCTATTTTCTGGACAGCCTACTGCTGGCGAACAGTTGGGTTGGAACCAGTTTCAATCCATTTCCTTGAAATGGGGGAGAAAGTAGCTAGAGATACTTTTACCTTCTATGAAACCTCTCCTCCATTTCAGGTCCTCTGCACACAACTGATGCCCACCCTGACAGTCACATCGCTCATCGTAGGCCCACATGCGCCTGGGTGCTGGCTGAGAGTTGAAATAATGCAGGGAATGAATAAAGTGGATAGAGGGACGCTCTTCTCCCTCTCACAAAATACCAGAACTAGGGGACATCCTCTCAAATTGAGGGCCGGGAGAGTGAGAACAGACAAAAGAAAATGTACGTGTTGTTAGTCTGTGGAACTCCCTGCCACAGGATGTGGTGATGGCATCTGGCCTGGATGCCTTCAAAAGGGGATTGGACAGATTCTTGGAGGAAAAGTCCATCACAGGTTACGAATCATGATGGAGATGTATCATCTCCAGGCTTAAAACCAGGGTCCTTCAAGGCCCAGATGCAGGGGAGTGGGATCAGGAGACACAGATCTAGTCTCATGCACTCCCAGACGCATTTGGTGGGGCCACTGTGAGATACAGGAAGCTGGACTAGAGGGGCCTTTGGCCTGATCCAGCAGGGCTCTCTTCTTATGTTCTGATGTTCTTGAGGCCCCAGCGTGGCAGGACCACACCTCTGAGAAACCCAAGGAACTGCCCAGCTAGCCCCACCTCCACACACCACTCCTCTTTCCACCCCTGATGGATCCTGTTGGCATTATTTAAAAGCCAGTGAAATGCCCATTTGCGGCTAATGGCACATTAGCATAATTTTGTCCTAAGAGATCTGCCAACAATACTAGGCAGATTTGAACAGATAATGCTTTTATGAGTAAGCTGCAATTGACAATTAGCACCAGATCCTACGGAAGCTCATGCAGCAGACAGTGTGGGTTTTCATATGCAGTATTTGACGTGATGTTTCCCAAGGAAGCAAACAGAAGTATATGCTTTAAAAGTTAATTAACATGTGTGTACTCAGCAGGAGAGAGAAAGAGAGAGAGAGAGAGGAGAGAGAGAGAGAGAGCAAGGGGAAATGTAGATCTTAACCTGCCTTTGAACAGCTCTGTATCTGCTGAATCATGCTTTTCCTTCAGAGAACCAAACATGTGACGGAGGTCATTCTCCCTGTGTTCCTGAAAACATGCCCTGACATCTGAGACAAGCCAGACTCTCTGTCATTCATCAGTGCTGTGATCTAGGCTTGCTGTGACAACTTCATCGCTCAGGGAATGGACTTGTCTCCGGGCAGGCAAGTGGAAGCAAACACCTCAATAACCTTGATAGCCTCAGACCACAAGGCAGGGTATCCTGCATAAAGTCTGTCACGGATGTCCTCTGGATGTGTTTTTTAAGTCTATGGTAGAAGTTAGAGTGAAAGAAAGCTCTAGTTTGGCTTATCTATCTGGCACAGGGGAGTATCTGGGGGGGGGCAGAAGGGTACATCTGCCCTGGGCGCAGCAATCTGGGGGTGCCTGGAGGGGGAGGGGGAGAAGGATGCCATGCACCCTCCCACTGCCCAGCAGTCCTCCTTTCCCCTAAGGCTTAGTGACAGCACCCCCTCTGCCGCGATCGGCAATGCAGGCAGGCAGGCAGGAGCACGGTGGCCATGGTGCCCTCCTCCTCCTCTTCCTCGCCTTGGTGGGAGATGTGTAAAGCGTGTGCGCTACTGCATACGCACATGCACGCACACACATATGACCCCCCTCAGCATTGCCCCCCTCCCGCGTGCCCAGTCTCCTCTCTTGGACCTCTCAAGGCTGGGATCTGCCTGCTGCCAGGGGCCCCTTCCATCCCCTCTCCTGCCGCCAGGGTGAGATTGCTGCCGCTGCCTCCGCCGCCTGCTCTCCTTCCTGCTGCTGCTGCCAGCTGGGAGCCCTCCACTGCCACCTACCCCACGCCCGCAGGGTTTGGCCCCCTGTTGCTGGGTGGGTGCAATGTGAGGGGGGGTGGACGTGGCAGGAAGGGCACAAAAAACGAACCTTGTCCCCAGGCACTCCAAATCCTGGATACGCCGCTGGTCTGGCAGTGAACTCATGAGCACTGTAACTCTCACGGGGGCAGGTGTACAACCACACTCAAGCTGTTCAAGGCAACACACTGAGGCAATTGCTCGTTGGTTGTTTTGCCGGAAGAGAAGGTGGCGCAGCCCTGAGCTCCTTGTGAATGGCCTTCCTCGTAGTCTGCACTTGAGGTGTGGCTAAGGTTGGGTCCACTGATTCTTGGTCCTGAACCTCATCCCAAGTGCTGTGGATCTAGTCCTGTGTGTATATTTCTATCCACATATGTAAAGTGTATGCAGATTTCTTTTCTGTAAACTGAGCGTCAGCAGTGCCTCTGGAGCACAGGTAGCAATAACACCCAGGATTGTGTTTTCCTCTCTTTTTCCACCCACAGTAAACCATATGCAAATCATTTCACAGCTGTCATACTTTCTAGATGAGAATGCTGCTGAAAAACAGTGTAAAACTTCATTTAGCACAAGCAAGAGTTGATGGGTGTGTTTCCTGATCTCCTGTAGCACATGACTTTTTTGGAAATTTTACTCTGACAAACAAAAAGGAAGTGAAGCAAATAAACAGGAGGAAGAGAGGGGCTTAAGCCAGCAGTGGAGAAAAGAACTTTAACAATAGGGTGGTGGCAGAGGACAAGCACCATTGGTAGTGAAGAGTTCCTCATTCTGCTACTCGGTGTTACTGCATGCAGGATTGTTATTGCACCACTTCTAACATTCTGCTGTGGCGTTAAATTGGACTAATTTCCAAGTGGATGTTTAAATGATTGCAACCTAAGAGTCTAAGTAAACATTGTTTTCCACCAGGGGTGGGCCGTTGTGTCCCTCCAGCTGTTATAGAATTACAACTCCCCTCCTCCCTTGTTTTTGTAATTACACTTCCTTTTCTGTTGGTCATAATGACAACAGCTGGAGGAACACAGTTGGCCACCCCTGCTCGAGATGCAAAACTTAATACATTACATTGATTAACATCAGACTTTTCTTTCATTAAAGGAAGCATGCCAGGAAGTCCAGCCTGGGAACAGAGCGCATGGGAATAACAGGTCCTCCTGTCCCTTTTTCCTGACCCTGGCTTGTGCCACTTCGCCACAGCATGGCAGAGAGTATAGCAACATATCCACTCCTTTGCAAGCAATGGGAGCTAAAAAAAAAACAATTGATATGTGCATATGTGCAGTTTTTCAGCATCAGGATAGCAAAACTACCCAACTTTTCCCTTTGTGCACCATACAGCCGCACTGTCAAGTCTTCTCTTTTAACAGTTCACAGTACTCTACTTCCTTCCCTCATTTATACTTTTTGCCCACCTACCTGTTGGCTCTGGTAAACAGAGTCTTATACTTTGTCTCAGGTAGCAAAATGTTGGGCTGGGCCTGGTGCCACCAAAGAGAAACTCAACAACAGTTTTAGCTTTTTTATAGATTAGTAAACAGGGTGCCACCTGTTTTTTTTCACCACATGCAGCAAGACTAGAGATCGGGACGAATCAGAAAAATGGTGATTTGTTTTGATTCGTGATTTGTCAAGGTCAATTAATCACATACAAAAGTGAATTTGCAAATTCTTTTCCAACGAATCAATGAGCTGATTTGTAAATACACTTTTTACTTTAAAACCCTATGAAATGGCCTCCAAAGCACCTAGAGACACTGATTTTTCAGGAAAACTTCCCATGACTCTCCTCTACAAGCCCTGCAAACTGGTGGTGTTTGAGTTTGAGATGTCTGGGGTACGCACGCACCCAAAGAGGGCCCCCAAGCAAGTGCGCCCCTGCCAAGCACCCAGTGGTACCAAATTTGCAGAGTACACTCCTATGATTCTCCTCTACAATATCTGTAAGGGTATTTGTACACGACCCCTAAACTCCGCCGCAAATGGCTCCCAGCTCCGGAGCTTAAAATTGTTTCCCCACCAGCTCTGGAGTTTACAGATAATTAAGTGCGACCACGACCACCTAAGCGCGTCCCAGCGCACTTTTCTTGTACCTGCTATCCGGAGGTGAAAATTCCTGATGCGGATATAACGTAGTGACTGCCGGGCTCTCCTTGCTTCTGTTTGTTCTTTTTTTGCCCCCTGCCCCTTTAAGAGATCTGATTGCAGTGCTGGGATGGCAGAATGGAGGTGAGCGGCATTCTTTTCTTCCTTTTTTTCTCCCTCCCCTCACGCAGACATCAGCCAGGAGTGCGGAGGGGGTGGGAACGCAGGAACAGCGACAAACCCCTAAGATCTCTGGTCCAAATTTAAGTGGCCAGCGGATCTTAGGGGTCGTGTGAAAAGGCTCTAAATCTCACCTGGGTTTTGATCCTGATCTTCTGAAGGTCTGGCTTTTCCTCTTCCTCCCATCACTTGATTTAAATGTGGGACAAGAGTTCCAAAGTCAAAAGCTGTTTTTTTTTTTAAATTTTAAAGTGCAGTTCAGCCCCCTTGGCCAGCAGGTGTCGCTAGCATTTGAAAAAAAAATGGACCACTTGCCTGGGGGAAATTAACGCTTAGGGCATCGCATGGAGCTTCCTGTTTCTCCCTACGTCTTGGGTGAGTCACAGAAACCTCGCTTAAAGGGGCATTACTGGGGTTTCTTTTTTCTTTTTTTCAAAAAGCCCGGTGGCCGTGGGGACAGCATTTTTAACACAGGTTTTTCTAGTAATTTAAACTGCTTTTAAAGGGACGTGGGACTGAGCCCTAAATTGGGTAAAGATTGGATTTCATACATCTGAGATACCTGCCCCCACAAAAAAGTGCCTTTAGCAACTGCCTTGGGAAATACCAGTCTTCAATAAACAAAGAAGGATTGTAGAGAAGAGTCAGAGGAAGCTTCTCTGCAAATTTGGTGGCTCTAGGTACCTGGGGGAACATTCCGATGGGGGACTTTTGGTGGCCGAATAACTTGGAAACCAGAAATCCTAATCTTTACAGAACATTGAGAAGTTGTAGAGAATAGCGAGAGGGTGCTATGATCCAATTTAGGTGTCTCTAGGCCCCTTGAGAGTCCATTTTATAGCCCAACAAATTGTTAAATCAAATATCTCTAAAAATCATCAATGTGTATTCTTTGGGGGTATCAGTTCCTATGAATACAAATTGATGAATTACCCTTTTTTGAATGAACTCTGCACTTCCTTAGTTTTTAAATTCGTACCCATTTCTAAGCAAAACAAATTAGGTGAGTCCTGCATTTCTAGGAGTCATTTGTCCATGCTCCCAGCGAGGGTGGCCACTTTTTCAAAAAAAGGAGGATGTACCTCCATGGAGGCAAGACAAGTACATACTGTATGAATTTGCCTATACAAAGTAATATGTACAGATCCAAAATGAGAAGCGGTCCTTATTTTAAAAGAATTACCCTGAAGCTAGGAGCTGCCTAGATGCCCTGAGCACATCTGATCTCGCCTGATTTCAGAAGCTAAGCAAGATCGGCCCTGGTTAGTACTTGGATGGGAGACCACCAGGGAAGACCAGGTGCTGCTAGGCGCCTGGAGTAGGAACTGGCAAACCACTCCAGTATTCCTACCAAGAAAACTCCATGGGCATGGGGTCACAAAGAGTCGTTCACGACTGAAACGACACAAGAGAGAGAGAGAGAGAGAGAGAGAGAGAGAGAGAGAGAGAGAGAGAGA
>JAHTLZ010000219.1:212583-234553 GCA_023846285.1 Phrynocephalus versicolor | reverse complement strand
AGAGAGAGAGAGAGAGAGAGAGAGAGAGAGAGAGAGAGAGAGAGAGAAACTAAACCAGCTGAGAAGTGTGAACAAGGCCACCTGTATGCTTGCTTCATTTTGCTGTCCAGCATTACACCCTCCCTCCCTCTCCCCACCTCTCTCTCTCACACACACACAATATTTCCCAGTTGTGTCCTATATCTCAAAGTACAAGGACAGAACAAGGACAGAAAGATTCAGAAATAGTTTTTACCCGATAGCAGTAACCATGCTAAATTCTGTTAAAAATTAAGTTGATGGGTAATATCAGTGTTGAATGTGTAACATATATAGTCTGTGGGGGATTGTGTATGGCTGTTGCTGTTTTTTAAATCATAGTTTTAATGTATACAGTGTGAATGCTGTCAGGTGAAAGAGTATAGGGCTGTGTGTGTATGTTTGGCTTTTATGTCAGTTTTAAATGAGTACAAGTGATGTTCTGTGTGTGAATGTAGGAGTATGTGTATGGATGTTTTGTTCTTAAATGGCAGATTTTATGTCTTGGATTTTTATACTGGGGTGTGTGAATGAGCTGACTGGATGGCACTTTTTAATCTCGTTGTATTTTTATACAATGACAATTAATTCCATTCTTCTATTCTATTCTACTTTCTCACAAATAAACAGACTGGGAAGCTTATCCCATCAGTCTCGTGTGGACTTGAGTGGACACCAAGGTGGAGGAAAAGCTACAGTACTTGCATTTTTGTTCTGCCAGGGGTTTGATGCAGTGAAATGCTCCCAGGAATGGTGAGTCATTCGGACCATGGGAGCAATGAAATCCAGAAGGGAAACGAGGAAATAAAAGGCTGAAGTGCCTGATGACTGAACAGCACCTTTGATGACACTGTTCAGAACCCCATGGCTTCCTTGGTACCACATCTATACGACTCAGCAATGACAGTCACAACGCTCCCAAGGTTGTAGCTATTTTGCCACAGGCCAAATAAAGTGATTGCCCATCACTGAATCCAGAAATAGGACAGACAATAATCTTCGACACAAATATCTGAGAAAATAAAGGCTCTGTGACTTTATTTCTAAGGAGACTTCACTTTACGAAGGCACACAATGATATTTGGCCTTTTCGGTGTGCAGTTTCTCTGTCATTAAAAGCAAATAACAGTATAAATGTCAACAGCAAAGAGTGTCCCTCTTTATTTATGCTCTCTACCATTCCCACATGAGTAGCCTCAGATGCTTTGACTCAGGTAAGGGCAACATGCAGCCCGAGTCCACACGTAGCACCACTCGACTTTTTTTAAAGCCTCCAGAGTGGTCTCTGGAGTTGTGGCCCTCCATTTCTGAAGGTGACACAGTTGAGTTAGACCACCCTATACGACAATATACTTAGATGGTGCAACACATCACATCCTAAGTAAGTTAGACAGAAATGCTACAGGCTGAGGATCTGGGTTTTTTTTTTTTAACAGCCCTCATCTCAGCAATACAGCACATGCTTACTATGGAGAAAGTTCTCTCCACAGGGCTGAGAAGGACCCTTATTTGACACCCTAAAGAGCCATTCTTCTCTAGAGATTTATTCACTCCCCACATCTGTTTCTTGACAAACTTCCCCTGAGCGTGGCTGGAAAGACTAGTAATGATTATTGCATATGGTGAAAAAAGTATAATCACAGTTTCATAAGTAAATGCACACCTACACGGGTAACAGGAGAGAGGTAATTGGGACTCCCAGCAAGGTCTTTCTTTGATGGTTATTTCCCGTCCCTCTCATCACGGTTCGCTGTCCCTCTTGGGACCGGTACAAAAAAATGTTACTGCACGTCCATTGTGTGACGGCGGGAGTTCGTACCGACCACGCCCCCTGAACCGGGAACAGAGCGTGATGAGACATATCTCTCCCTGGCCTCGGGAATTGTCTTGTCTCGGTTCTTGTTTCAAGACAAGTGCCCGTGAGGTAACCCTTGTCACGCAACGCACACATTCTCCATCTAGTGGCAGGAGTGCGAAGTTGCATTCTCCAGTACAATCCCAATGGCGTAAACAATACATTGCAGAGAAGGAAGAAGGCATGAAACCAGGAGTTTTGCTGTTTAACGTATGAAAGGCAAAGTTGCAGAGCTTCAAAATATCAAAAAACAGAAGCCCAGCCCCCCCCAAGGGGTAAACGAAGCCAGGAAAATCCAGTAATTGTCACGAAACAAGGACGTGAAGTAACAATTGTCATGATACCATAAATTATGCCCATGGGTAAACAGAAACAGGGACAGAACTGGGACAAGACCACGTGACCGCGAACAACGTTATCACAAAACAAATGTAATCTCGGAACGAGGATGGATGTGAAGTAACCGTCTTTGTCTTGTCTGTTCTGTTCTTCTCTGAGCTATAGAGTGAAACCTCTGGCTTTGATATCATTTTCCTCCCTCAGACCTCTTCCTATTTCATCAGTTACTCTTGTTGTCACTGGTACACAACTATTCTCACATTCTATCTCCTAGCAATTTATAATTCTCTTATTTTTAATGCAAGGATAGTGCTAAGGACAACTAAAACCTAACTTGCATTGCTTAATGAAATGGCATGTGCTTCAGATTCCAGAAATCCTAATAGATAGTGGGGTTTTGTTGCCATGGGAATGCAACCCATTCTTATGCAGCAGGGCCTCAGGGTGGGAACTGGTGGGGAGTTACTCATTTCCAGTGAAGTAGGAAATTAGAAGAATTACTAACAGTATGTCCACATACTTTCTGCTTTACAATTCTTTAGATTTAAATTAATTTATTGTTTAAGGGATGGGTGCCACTCTGCTTCTGTTTAATTTGAACTATAACTCATTAGAGATCTGGAATGGGAAACGTACAACTTTCCTGAACTCCAACAACCAACCTCCTTCACCTGTGACAATGCTGGCGAAGACTGATTAGGACAAATCCAAAGGAGAAGGAATTACTCAACCCCAGTTTAAGTACACAGGAATTCAGGTTTGCCGTACAGAATGTATGATGGTATAAATAAGGCAGAATGACTTTGAAATGGCTTTTTTAAAAAACGGGCGACCAAGGTCCAGAAGAAAACAGAATGTCCTTCAAAAACTTCTGTGGCTTCTCCCCTCCCACTGCTTTCAATGGTGCTATGGCTACTAGCGCGCAATGGCGGGGGTTGACTGTACCACCAATCAATATGGACTGAACTGGATTTTCTGTCCCTCTTTTCTTAGCACATTTTCTTTGTCTTAAAAAACAACAGCACCTAACACAGTGTTGGTGAACCTCTGGCACGAGTGCCAAAGGTGGCCCTAAGAGCCCTTTTTTGGGCACCAGACATCACCCCTTCACAGCCACCTGGATTCAGGTTCAATTGCTGTATTTGGCATTTTGTGAAAAATTAGTGGGTTTTGAATTGCGATTTGGGCACTCCGTGTCTAAAAGGTTCGCCATCACTGACCAAAGAAGCAATGAGAAAGCATGGGATGATTACAACTGGGGATGCAAAGCCTTCCACATAATTCCATAAACAAGGCAGGAAGATTGTAAAATAAAACTTTGCCTGAGGGCACCCTGTCTATTCTTAAATTTACATTTCCATCATGTGCGTGGTGGCTGAGTCCCTCCTGGAGGTATTCTCATTGGAGCTTCAGAGGCTGTACCCCCAGCATCTTGTTTATAGAACTGCTGGCTTCTTCAAAGTCCAGAGAAGGTAATAACATTTCTCAGCTGTTTGAAGATCTGGTTAAAAGACGGCTAATTCTTGATTTCGTGCCCCAACCAACCTGATACAGTACTTGGATTTCATAGGTTGACACAGTCATATACTCCTGCTACCGCCCTTCCATCGTGGAAGGCAAGCAGGGTGCCGTTTGTAGCAACTGCAAATTAATGAGGCAGGAATCCAAGGTACTGACAGAAATTAAGCAGTCATTAAGATTATTTCAGCAGACATGCTGGCACAGGTAAAATTAACAACCCAATCTACTTTTTTAAAAATATACTCATTTGAATATTTTCATTTATTTTTGCACACTGCACTATGAAGAGAAAGTCCACATTTCATTTATTTTGTTAATTGCATTTCTGCTAGTTATTACATTGAAAGGAGATTTAATTCCTGGCTTACAAAAATTTCTCACAAAAGGGGAGAATCACATGATGAATTTGTTTTTCCATCACTGAAACACAGTATGCATAATCAGTGTGTCATTTTACGATAAACACATATGGTATTTAGAAGCTATTCGCTGGAAAACAAGAACCAAGAGTCTTCCAGACCTAGTTCATAATTTATTTGATTGTTTTTTCCTGCTACCCACATGATAGCTAGAAATTTAGTAATAAATCGGAATAATAAATGAACATTGGAAAACCAATGCAATTCTTGGTTGTATCAACAGAACCATCATGTCTAGATCAAGGGAAGTGATAGTACCACTCTATTCTGCTCTGGTCAGACCCCACCTGGAGTACTGCAGTACTGTATCAATTTAAAAAGGATGTTGACAATCTTGAACGGGTCCAGAGGAGGGCGACCAGGATGCTTGAGGGTCTGGAGGAAATGTCTTATGAGGAGTGGCTTAGGGAACTGGAAATGTTTAGCCTTTCAAAAAGAAGGCTGAGGGGGGGGATATAATAGCTATGTTTAAATATTTAAAAGAATGTCATATTGAAGAGGGAACAGGTTTGTTTTCCATGGCTTCAGAGACTAGAACTCGGGGCAATGGTTTCAAACTACAGGAAAAGAGATTCCATTTGAACATTAGGAAGAACTTCATGACAGTTATTGCTGTCCGTCAGTGGAAGGTGGTGGAGTCTCCTTCTTGGGAGGTTTTTAAGCAGAGGCTGGATGGCCATCTGTTGGAAATACTGCGATGGGGGTTCCTGCATGGCAGGGGGTTGGACTAGATGGCCCTTGAGGTCTCTTCCAACTCTATGATTCTATGATTCTAAATCAGAATGGGACCATTTGAATCAATGAAAGTTACATGGCTCTTGACAAATCCCACAGAATCAATGTGTTTACTGTAGTAGTGATGTACTACTGGATTTCAGCAATGTTTCCTTTGTCTCGGTTAATCCAGTTTTAACATTCATGACTTTCCTTCCTTCCTTTGCCTCCCTTTTGTTTTGGGTGCACTGGAAATTCCCACTGGAAATTCATTTTCACAGTCAGGTTTCTAGCTGTAAATTTTGAACTAATTTCCCATTAGTTACAAAACATGCACACACACACATACAGAGAGAGAGAGAGAGAGAGAGAGAGAGAGAAATAGCTCAACGAGGTTTCATCCAAGTAGCTGGATTAATGACGCTGGTTTCAGAGAGGTGCTTTATTAAGAGGGAAGTTGGGACACAAATCTGGGCAAACTCTACTGTTCTTCATGTCCAAAAGGGAGAGATGAGAGGTGGTCATTTTCCTCCTGGCTGGGAAAGCCCTACTTAGTGGTCCTTGTGAGAGCAATCAAAAGCCTGAGGATCAATTTCTGATAAAAGCTTTTCCTCCTGTTTTCGTTGCCACATGTCTAAAGGGGTTGGTCTATGATGCAAGATTGCTGCGAAAGTTCATCCTTCATATCTTTCTCACTCAGCAAAGTAAAATGCGTACTTTTCCCCGGAACGTTCCTGTGGTTGAAAACGCGGTTGCTGTGTCCTCATGGGCGCAGCTTAAAGAACCGCATCTTTTGTGTCCTTATGAGCAGGAACCGCAACACAGCAGAATGAAAAGGTTTTGATGCGGTTTTTCTGAGTCCTCACGGACTCAAGTACCAGTTAAAAATCTGCATTGGAACTGAGACATGCTTTGTACCACCTCGAGACCAGGTGAACATAAGAACCTAAGAAGAGCCCTGCTGGATCAGGCCAAAGGCCCCTCTAGTCCAGCTTCCTGTATCTCACATTGGCCCCACCAGATGCCTCTGGGAGCGCACGAGACTAGATCTCTGTCTCCTGATCCCACTCCCCTGCATCTGGCCCTTGAAGTACCCCGGTTTCAAGCCTGGAGATGACACATCTCCATCATGGTTTGTAACCTGTGATGGACTTTTCTTCCAGGAATCTGTCCAACCCCCTTTTGAAGGCATCCAGGCCAGATGCCATCGCCACATCCTGTGGCAGGGAGTTCCACAGACTAACAACATGGTGTAAAACTTGCTGGGTTGCACTTAAATGGGCATAGTTGCATTTTTCGCTTTAAAGTCCTCTAGCCGTAGGGACACCATTTTATTAACCACATCTTCAAGCAATTTGAAGCAGCTTTTGGTGGTTGTGGGAAAGTAGTCACTCTTACAACCACAGAGTAGGAGGAGAAAGAGGCTGTTTGTTTTCCTAATGGCAAAGGTGAATCATTTTCGCCTGTGACACCGTGCCCTGTCTCTGCCAGGAATGAAGCATAGACCTCCAGACCTGTATCCAGTCCTTTCCATCAGGAGAAGAGAAACCCTGACCCCCCACATGTTTGGGGGAAGCACTCTCTCATTAAAACTGGCCATGTTGAAGTTCCCAGTTTGTTGCTAGTTTATGGGCAGTGTCTTCTGATGGCTTCAAGGCGGAACCGCTCGAAGAGAACGGGGTGTGAGCCGTTCCATCTTGATTCTCACATTTCAGTCCAATTTCCCCCCCTTGCATTGTGCTGTTATTAGACTTCAGATGAGCGATGTCAGTGAAGCTACTAGGAATCTCAGCACCGCCTGAGCAAAACCTGATTTCTCACACCATATAAACAAAACCAATTCTGAAGCAAAGTCTGAGTCACTTCCTCACAGCCAGGAAGCACATGGGCATGGCCAATGCATAGCATTTTATCGGCTCTTTGGTGTGCCTTGTTGGGTGACTGTAGGCTAAGGTTAAAAAACTGTGTTGTTCTCAAATATCCTATGGAACTTGGTTCATATGTGATTTTTATTCACCCAGCAATTGGTCTGCGGAGGTAGAAATAAGGGAACAATGCATATGCTGCAAGTTCTTCCCCTATTTTCTTTTCTTTTTCCATCTTCCATTTGCATTAATTGCAGATTGCAATTAATGACAAACTGTCTTTGGAAATTAAGTTTAAAAAGGGGGGAACTGGAGAGTAATAGAATTAATGGGATATGGAATCAGTTTATAAATGCTATATTGGGTAAAGGGAAAACATGCCTAACCAAGATTATATGTGCTTTTGGAAAGGATATGGAGACAGTTTTTAAAAATGGACAAAAACATCAGGGACTTGAGGGGGGAAATTGAGCAAGATGTATTGGTCCCCAATGTGATGGGAGCACTGTATTCTGTTGTTGTTGTTTTGTTGTTCTGTTGTTGATGATGTATACAATTTGTATTATAGTAATGAAAATGGAAGGGGTGTGTGTTTCTGCAAGCCACTCTTTCTTATGCCATCCCAACTGGGAATGTATAGTTTAAGTGGTTCCTTCAATTCAGAACTCCATTTAGCAGACGAAGACAGAGGTTTCTTGGCTTTCAGATTGGCTAAAGTGCCACTTAAGGGTGTCAGGGAGTGTTGGGCAAAGCAAAATCATGTGGGTTCAAGGCACCCCTGCCATTTGAGGTTGGAAGCAAACTGCTCACCCCACCTTGTACTGAGATGATGATGATGATGATGATGATGATAATAATAATAATAATAATAATAATAATAATAATAATAATTTATTGTCATTGTGTATATATACACAGTATACACATACAACGAAATTCAGACACCCAGAGACCAGATTCAACACACACACACACACACACACACACACACAAATCTCCAAACACTCTCACACACATTAAAAAAAACCCTTCAACACACACACATAAGGCTGGTGCCAGCCTTAGTTAGAAGAGGAGGAGGAGGAGGAGGCGGAGGAGGAGGCGGCATGCCCAATGGTCAAAAGAAGAAGAATGAAAAGAAAAGGTGGCCTCTGCAGCACCTGCTCCCCGACCATTGCCAGAGGCTTGAACATACTGCTAAAGTATAAAACCCTATTATGCAGCTAGGCAGGGCCGGCGCATCCATTAAGACGAACTAGGCAGTTGCCTAGGGCGCCAAAATGGAGAGAGGAGTGCTGGCTCAATGCATTCCATTGGGGAAAATTTCTCCATTGAAATGCATTGGCCCAATGCATTTCAAAGGAGATTGCGATCGCATCACCCCCCGCTGCCCCCCGCGCGGCCCAAGGCTTCTTGGAGGAGTGGGGGGGGGCGGTGCGGGGCAATGCGATCGCCCCCCGCCACCCCCGAGGCTTCTTGGAGGAGTGCATGGGGCAGCGCGGGGCAATGCGATCCCACACCACCCCGAGGCTTCTCGGAGGAGTGGGGGGCAGCGCGGGGCGATGCAATCCCCCTAGCGGCCCCAGGCTTCTCGAAGGAGCGCGGGGGCAGCGCAGGGTGATGCAATCGCCCCCACCCCCCACTCGGCCCGAGGCCCAGGTACAGCGATCCCGCAATATAGTGGGACTGCAGTACCTGAACCGTGAAATGACGGGGGGGGGGTTGACAGTATTTCACATGTACACATGACAAAGAGTAATACACAATAACAATATACAAAGCACAGCATATAGAGAAGATACAACAGAGCATGGGGAAAGCTGCCTCTCACCTTAGGCAGTCCCACTTTACATTGGTTTGCCTGCTACTTTTATTCATAAAGCTACCTGCTGTAGCCCAATCAGATCCTTGAGGAAGTGAGGTGATCAAACTATTCCACCTGGCACTAATCATCCTGACTTTGTGTGTGTTTGTGTGTATTACAGTCGTGACCGACTCTTCGTGACCTCAAGTCCATGGAGTTTTCTTGGCAGGAATACTGGAGTGGTTTGCCAGTTCCTACTCCAGGCGCCTACAGCACCTGGTATTCCCTGGTGGTCTCCCATCCAAGTACTAACCAGGGCCTATCCAAAATCAGGCGAGATCGGATATGCTTAGGGCATCTGGGCAGCTGCTCATCCTGACCTTACAGGTTCATTATCCTTTGCACCTGTGTTCTAGACCTAATACACATTCTTTTCTAGCTCATGACATAGCACAATTGACAGAATCCATTTTGTAATCTGTTAAATACTTTTTACAGACATTCTGTCAAAATCTACCATCCTTGACATCTACTCTGCCTAACCCGCTTTTTTTGTGTTTGCGACAGCATTGGGCCTTGAGAGGTCCTTGGAGCCCAGGCACTGCAGGGGTTATTTGCAACAGCCTTCCCTCCCACAGTCATCTCTCAGGGATTGACGCCGGACTGAGATTGGTGGCTCCACCAAGTAGGAATGTGGCTGCCTCCTCCTCGTTCATTTACTTTGCCTTCTTTTTATTTTCTGGAAGGGAAGAGTGTGAGGTAACCAGTGCCACAACCTGCCCACCAGAAGGAGATCTGGAGTGCTGTGTGAAGCAGTGGCTGATCTCCTCAGCAGTCAGGGCCCTAATCCGGATAGAAATAGGGTTATAGGTTAACAGCACCCAGAACTTTTTACCACTGAGGCAGCTGCCTCACTCACCCTAATCGCAGTGATCCTCAACCTGTGGGTCCCCAGATGTTTGTGGACTGCAACTCCCAGAAATCCTGGGCAGCTCAGCTAGTGATGAAGACTTCTGGGAGTTGCAGTCCAGGAGCATCTTGGGACCCACAGCTTGTGCCTAATGGGAGAGTCAGTGCTGGAACTAGATGTCACTTGGAGGAATAGAAAAGTTTTCCTGCTCATCCTTTACATTCACCAGATCTTGGGCTTTGTTTATTTATTTATTTATTTATTTATTTATTTATTTATTTATTTACTCATTTTCTGTCAGGGTTACATTCATTTATCTCTAGAATCAGGAAAAACACGTTAGAAAATTAACTTAAAAAGTAATTGGTTACATTGAATATTAGAAATGAAGAAAATAATTTGTATTAATGTTGAATGGGGGTTATTGCTTATTAATTTGTCCTGGAAGTACAGCTCACTTTGGAACAGCAAAGGGAAAAACAAAACATTAATTTGTGATGGTAAAGGGGGTGAAAGGCCTGTAGTTAGTAGGAGCAATCACAGGAAAAGGTAACGTTATTGCAACAGAACCTTGCCCTTCTAGTCATCAAGAGGAATTTATTTCATTCAATTTATTTATTGCTAGTGGAGCATGAAGAACTGTGCAAATCAATACAACTCTGATTTGGATAATGTAATCAAAAGGCTATATTTGGTATCCTCTGGAATCACAAGTTTGGCAACCGTAATCTTAAATTTAAATGTCAAATGGAGATTAGAGAGGATAGGCCAGGATATAATCAAGGATACGTGCTGAGCCGCTGACCTCGGAGGCAACATAATCTAGCGCTCCCTTTGTGTTCACATCAGTATTAAATCAGAATGGTAATTATTGAAAGCATTTACATTTCCCCTCCTCATACTTCAGGACAGGACATGTTAGTCTTCCAAGGTCACATTTTGTTGCAGATTTCACAAAGAACTAAACGTGTAGGAGACTTCTTGTGACATGATCCCCTGAAAAGTTACGAGAAGCATTCTCTAGCTTTGGCGACTGGATGTAAGCCTTTCCCCACCATCTGAGCATACTCACTCATCATGAGAGCATGAGAATGTGGTCCCATTATACATTTGGTCAGAAATAAATCTCACTGAGTTTCACGGGGACTTCATTTTAGGTCAAAGTGGACCAAGATACATTCCAGTGGAACCAAGCCAAGCTTAAATTCCTCTGGGCGACACTGCAGTCCCTACCTTGACTCTTTTTATTATGCAAGGATAGAATCATAGAATCAAAGAATCATCGTAGGGTTGGAAGGGACCTTGGAGCTCTTCTAGTCCGTTCCTGCTGGCCTTCAAAAAGGCTCTTAAAACATTGCTTTTCAGAGAGGCATTTGGCAACGATCAGTCTGTGAAGGGTCCCCCCTCCCTCTGAGACATACTTGCCGCCATCTTTGCTGGCTTTTATTTCATTTTCATTTTTATTCTTTTTATTTTGATATTGATGCTATCGTAACGTATACTGTTGTGAACCGCCCGGAATTCCATTGGAAGATGAGTGGTATAGAAATACAAAAATAAATAAATAAATAAATAATAGTCCAACCCCCTTGCCCAAGGCAGGAGAGACCTCATCCCATCCTGGAGAGAGAGCTGCCCAATCTTTCCTTTGAAAACCTCCAGCGATGGGGCACCCACAACACTGGGAGGCAAGCGGTTTAATGGCTCTCACCGTCAGGAGATTTCTCCTAAGTTCCAGGTTGGCTCTCCCTCTGATGAGCTTCCACCCATAGAATTCCATACACCTGCACTCCAATTAATGTGCTAGAAGCAGGAGGACATAATAAGGGGATTCTTTAAGAACTGAAAAGCTTGCACAAATGACGAAAATAGAAAGAGCACAGAATGACTAGCTTAATAGAAACCAAAGGAATCTGAGGATTGTTATTGATGTAACGAGTAGGAATTAAAAGCATTATTTAACTATATCAGACACACAAAGCCATCCACGGAGAAAGCAGCTCTGTTAGTCCATGAGAACTATAAAATAATACTCCGTGGCAATGGGGGACACCGCATAAAATTAAACACATTTTAAAGGGCATGCTAAAAACAACAGCCCAGCTGTTTTGAGAAGGAAGTTGCTACAAAGAACGAATACAGGGCAGACTTGCTAACGATAGGAAGAACATTTGGGAGAGCGTTCTGTTGTAGCCGATCACACTATGGAGCTCCTGTGATGACACATTGGCAAAAAGTAGACATTCTCAAGTTGATAACTTTGGGGGGGGGGGGAAGGCAACACACATTTTGAGAAAAACAACTCAAACCCACTGCCAAGAATTTATTTTCCACTAGCAAATTCAAGTAGATTCACTCAGGGCTTGAAACCCCTTGTTTCTGCCTTTTCTTCCAAGACTTCAATTTTTTTCCTCTTTCATGTTTGTCTTTTTTCCTTCCTGCCCCCAAAAGTAATTCAACCAACTCTTAACGCTTCTCCCCAACTTTACCAAGCATCAGGAGTCTCCCCTCCCCCCCCCAGTTGCCACTTTTTGTCCCCTGAATCCTGGCCGCCACATTTGCATGTTTGCTTGATTGTTTGCTTATGCAAATCCCGTGATGGGGCCATGAAAGGACTTCCCTGCACCTTGTGCAAGCGCATGTGTGTCCACACACATTTCCCAATCAATAGCACTCTTTCCTATCCACTTTGCAGTTAGGGAACGAAAGGTTGTACTTCTTTAGTTTCTTCCCAAATAACACGAAGATAAAAAAAACTTCCCAGAACCTGGGATACTATACTTTATATGATATGCAGCAGGTATACCTTTCCAGAAATGGAGAGGTTTCATTTGTGGACTGGAGAGTCCATAAAGCCGGGGAAAGTTTTTGAGGCATGTCTGATATGCTCAGCCTCATACTCACAACCCACCTGTAAAACTGGACCGTTCAGACGGATCTGACCTGGGTTAAGGTCATTGTAAGGATGAGCTCATACAGGAAAAAAAAAAACACTTTTCTTTATGCTGAACCGAACAAGAACTGGGGGTGGGGGGAATGCTTTTCTTGACTACTGCTCCCATGATTCCCTAGCCATCATAGCTACTATTTGAACAGACCAAAATCATCTCCATTTTATTTTTTATTTTTGCAAAAAGCTTATTACTTGCTCCTCATAGGAGTCTTCTCACCGTTACCCATTCCCTGTTGCCAAGGAAACCATTTTATAAGGCAATGGCTTTATGGGAGTTTGTACAGTAATGGCACAATGGCAGCGTCGTCAGTTTTGCTTGTCATTTACTGTTCTGTTAGCATTTCATTGCAAGTACACACACAATGCTATCAAAGAGACACCTGGCCCTGGCCACTATAGAATAAATAACATCCAGAAGGAAATTCGGAGGAAGATGCTTCCCCCCCCCCTTCCGGGATCTGCAAATGTTATAAACGGTTAAAGCAGAGCTTGGTGACTTGATGTTCTCCAGCTGTTTTTAATGTCAGTTCCCATCAAGTCCATGGCACTAGGGCCATCACTCAGGTGTAATGGGAGTTGTAGTCCATAAAGTATGGAGGATATGAAGTTGCCTGCCTCTGGTTTTAAGGGGTCATGTAGGCAATGACCCTATTTCACCTACCACTTAGCACTGACAACCAGATCTTGGAAAAGATATCACGTCTGACTGCAACTCCCAGAATTCCCCAGGCAGTGCAGACAGAAGCTCTTAATAGCTGGGAGAGTCTGGAATACTGTCTGGCAATTAACGTTGTTTTTAATCATTGCTTTTGGGGCACTTTTAGCACATATGATAGATCTTGTGGCAGTAACTAGGAAGATGCACACAATTTTTCATAATTGTTTTGTTATTTCAGCCTCTTTTGTTTTTTGCTTTTATATTTATTTATTTTTGTGCACTGGGCCTGGTTCTCCCCAAACCCCAAGGAACCCTTAAAATGATTCAGAAAAGCAGAGACAATGTAACAGAGAACTTCAAAAGCAGGAAACAATACAGATGACAACTACTACCAACCCACAGTCCCACAGTTCTCAAAAATCCATCAAAATATCTTACTTTAACACAAAAAAATAAGGTAACTATCAAACCTATCCATCCTGAAAGAAATCATCCCTGAATGTTCACTGGAACAACAGATTTTGAAGCTGAGGCTCCAGTACTTTGACCACCTCATGAGGAGAGAGGAGTCCTTTGAAAAGTCCCTGATGTTGGGAAAGATTGAAGGCAAAAGGAAAAGAGGACGGCAGAGAATGAAATGGTTGGATGGTATAATTGATGCACTATGGGAAAAACAGAACCCAGAAAACCGGATCATCTATGGGGTCCCACAATGTCTGCCTCTTTAAAAGGTGGATTTTTTAAGTGAGGCAAAAAATTCCCTACCTCTCTGGTAAGTCTTGGAAACCTCGCTTAAGGGTTTTTTCTTTTCTTTTCTTTTCTTTTTTTTCAAAAAACCCGGTGGCCGTGGGGATGGCATTTTTGGATACAGTTTATCTACAAGTTTAATCTGCATTTAAAGGGACATTGGATAGGGGCCGTCAGATATCATTAGATTTGTAGGCCCCTTCCAACTTCACTCGTCTATGATTCTATGCTCTCAGTGTGCATGTGTATATGTGACCAGGATGCACCTGAGTGAAATAAACAGATGTGTAGCACCTTGATTAGATGAAATGTGTATGTGGCTGACCTCTAGTATATGATATGGATTGCTTTCCTCAGTTAACCTACTCTGTGCGTAGTTTCTTTCAACTGTTCTTCAGTGAAGGAAAAACAGTTCCTTGAAGGAAAGGGATGAGCAAAAAGCAAGCCATAGTGAGCCTGATTGGTTTAGAGAGTGAGCCAACAAAACTCTTCTTGTTCTACTGTTTTTCAATCTAGCGTTCTTTCTTGGCGGTCTTAATACAGTACTAGTAAAAAAAGTGGGATGAGCCGTGTGACCAGAAAAACAAATTCAAAAGTAGGCTAGGTGATACCTTTATTGGTCACTACTAAAACAAAAAAGGTAAGCTAAGCTTTCGATAAGAACTTGATATCTTTATCAAAGCACTGTACCGAATATGCAGTCTTGATAGAAGATGTAGTCTATCAGTCGCTGAGAATCTTTTTAGGGAGATGGAACACACCAGATGATTTTATCAGGAGGCAGGGCTGGTGTGAAGGCTGCTTCAAAGTCCCGGATACGGTTTCACATTCGGCATATCAAACAAAGCAGCACAGTCCTTGGCCACCCCCCACCCCCCGTCCCACCCTCAATTTGGCTCTCTCGAGAATACAAGTCCCTGCTGGCCTGAGGGAATGGTGGGGGGGGGGGAGGTGATCCAAAAAGCATGTGTTCCATTTGAAAGTTGGGAAAAAAATAGCAAAACTCAATAGGAATAATCAGGGCCAGATTAATATACCATTTATCATCAAGATGAGGGTTCACGCTAAATCCACATTGCTGGTGTCCTGTTTAAGATAACACTGCTCATTGAGGGGCAATGCACGCAACTCACAAGATGCTGAACACATCTGGTGATGGTTTCTTCTGGAAAAGGAATGTTCTTCTTGGCCTGAGTAGGTAGTCGACGAGTCAAAGAGAGGAGATTGAAAACTCTCACCAGCCTGTAAAAGAGGAACAGTACTTGTTTACGATACTCCAGCACATCACAGGGCAAGTCCATCTGCAGTTCCATCAATTAAATCTGGCAGAGGAACTCCACTTCTTCTCCTGTGCAACTCAACATTCTGCTTGAATGGAGTACTCAGTCCCCCAGAGCAGATTTTAGAGGTTCGTAGAGGAAAGCAGAGGCAGGGGGGAGATGAAGCAGCCTTTACCGTGTCCTTGAAATCTGGTACCTTAGGTTGCTGCCGCAGTCTGATTAATGGCACAGCTGGCCCAGTTCATAAATGTGAACATCAGCAGGGCTACCGTGTTCAGCTAGGATGGCTATTAAGCCGAGAGGGGGACTCAGTTACACCAGCGACTTGATTCAGTTTAATTTTTTTTTCAGTGACTCAGATTCAACACCCCACTCACCCCTCCTTGTTGTTCATCGGGGCACAGACCTGAGACTTGGGACTTGGTGCCACAGACTTGGACTCAGACTTGGGACTTGGACCAAAAAGGCTTGCCAACATCTCTGCGATTAAGGTACTAGTCAAAACAAGGAGCAAAATTTTGATGCATGTTGTGTAATTTTGTTCATGCTAATACACAAGTGAAGAAGACTCATGGTTAGATGACCTTGACCGATGGGCAACTTTAAGGTCACTGTTTGCCTCTCCTTATTATTCCTTTGCATCTCCAAATTAGGCCATCAAATGGAAGGGCAGTAGGGATACATGGCTACCCTTTGATGTATAACTCTAGGGCCTCTGAGCCCCTCTCAGGAGTATTAAGTACCGTAGGACCCCTATATCTGCTGGGGATTGGTTCCAGGCCTTCCCATGGGTAATGAAAACTGTGGATAAGAGAGAATGCCCCCAAATCCCCAAAACTGCTGTTTTGTGACAGTAGCTTGCTTTACAGCTGCTGTTTTGTGACAGTAGCTCGCTTTACAGCTGCTGTTTGTGATGGTAGCTTGCTTTAGGTAGCTTGCTTTACTGTTTTATGACAGTAGCTTGCTTTACAGCTTCTGTTTGTGACAGTAGCTTGCTTTGCGGCTGCTGATTTTTTCATTTAATTTTTTCCTCTGACATCCGTGGATAACTGAATCAGTGGATAATGAATCAGTGGATACAGGGGACCTACTGTAGTCCAAATTATGGAGCATCCCTGGCAAAGAGAGATGAACAAATACCCAAAGCTCTGATACTTGCAGCATCATTGGGTGATTAGTTAAAGACGATCAGAAGCAAGCAAGCAAGCAAACAAACAAACAAACAAGAAATCTTGAATCAAAAAGTATTTCAAATATTTTTCTCCTAGACTGACATCATGGAGTCGTAATTAACCCCAATTAATGTATTCACAGGCTCCTTGAACCTGTTTGTTGGAAATGACATTTTGAGAAGTTCTGTTCATTTACATTGGATGTGAACTGTACAAAAGCATAAACAGAATCCCATGACTGCCACGATTTGTGAATAACATGTGAGATAATCTTTTATTTTAAAAGTTGAAATGGGAGCCCAAGGCTATTTTGCTAATATAATTCACATTTCTGTTCTCAAAAAAAAAAATCTACATTCCACAGGCATGAAGGCTTTCACAAATTAGATTTTATTCCACCAGTAGAACAAAAAAGATAACTGTGTGGGAAATCCTTCAGGGGACAACAGCTTAGCATTTGTAGATAACAGCCCAATCAGAAGAGAATCTTCCTTGCGTGTCGTTCTGATACGGAACAAAAAGGCAAAAAACTGCCTGTTTTTTTTTGTGTGTGTGAAGAGCAGGAAACAAGTTTGCAGCAAGTTCTCTTCCCAAGCAAGCTCCCCCGTCTTTCCTCTTATTAAAGTCTACGAAGGATGGGCAGCATCACCAGTAGGTTGGTTTTCAAGTCTCTGGCACTGTTGCGTAGATGCAGCTGGGAATCCATCCCCTTGACTCCACCCTTGGCCACTGCAGTAGGTTGGTAGCTTCTTGTGAAGAACTATCTAGAGGATCATGGCCACAGGACCTTCTAGAGAGGGTGTCTGCCCTCTTACCATCAGAGAACCATCCTTGGCTCTCTCCCTGTCCAGCAGTACAACAGCAAGCCTCCTGGTCCGCATTTGCCAACATCAGCTTCATCATTACTCCAACTGGAAGTCAACATTATCAGATCGCTGAGACTAAAATGCAACAACAAATCATATTAAAAAACAAAACAAAACGGAATGAACCAAAAATTTTCATTTCATTTCGTTTTTCTTTAAAGGGGCAGTTCGTTTTTCATTTTGTTAGGGAATGAAACAAAAAATGAAAAATGAAACAAAAAATGTTTCGTGCCCATCTCTAATTCCTACCCATCAAGGTTGGCCTTTATTCTGAAGTAAGCAACCTTGCATGGTGGCTCAGCGGACTAAGGCTGTGAAAACTGTTGGCTGCAAAGTCGGCAGCTCAGTGGTTCAAATCCCGGGTGCCACACAGCGGAGCAAGCTCCTGCTGACAACCCCAGCTCCTGCCAACCTAGCAGTTCAAAAGCATGTAAATGCACGTAGATAAATAGGTACCACCGTAAAAAGCGGGAAGATAAAACAGTGTTTCCTTGTAGTAGCCACGCCGGCCACATGGCCATGGACTTGCACAGCACTGGCTCTTCCGGCTTGAATATGGAGATGAGCACCGCCCCCAGAGTCGGACACGACTAGCACGCATGTGTGGAGGGAACCTTTACCTTTACCTAAGCAACCTTGTGGGTTTTTTTTTTGTAACTTCCTGGAGCACTGAAGGATCAGGGTAGCTCACAGGGTGGGGAGGGGACAGGACTGGAAGATTTTTCTCTAGCTAGCAGCACACTTGAACGCCACCCCCAGGTGACCCTCTACACCAGGGAAGTCTGATCAGTGTTTGCGGAGTGGGTTGTTGTGGCCCAGAAACCTGACAGTCATAGAATCATAGAATCATAGAATCATAGAGTTGGAAGAGACCTCATGGGCCATCTAGTCCAACCCCCTGCCATGCAGGAACCCCTTCACAATATTTCCGACAGATGGCCATCCAGCCTCTGCTTAAAGACCGTCAAAGAAGGAGACTCTACCACCCTCCGTGGCAGCATATTCCACTGCTGAACAGCTCTAACTGTCATGAAGTTCTTCCGAATGTTCAAATGGAATCTCTTTTCCTGTAGTTTGAAACCATTTCCCCGAGTCCTAGTCTCTGAAGCCATGGAAAACAAACCTGTTCCCTCTTCAGTATGACATCCTTTCAAATATTTAAACATAGCTATCATATCCCCGCTCAGTCTTCCTTTTGAAAGGCTAAACATCCCCAGTTCCCTAAGCCATTCCTCATAAGACATTTCCTCCAGATCCTCAACCATCCTGGTCACCCTCCTCTGCACCCGCTTGAGGCTGTCAACATCCTTTTTAAACTGAGGCGCACAGAAATGGACACAGTACTCCAGGTGGGGTCTGACCAGAGCAGAATAGAGTGGTACTATCACCTCCCTTGATCTAGACACTATGGTTCTGTTGATGCAACCAAGAATCGCATTGGCTTTCTTGGCCGCTGCATCACACTGCTGGCTCATGTTCAATTTGTGGTCCACCAAGACCCCCAAATCCCTTTCACAGGTACTATTCTCTAGCCAAGTGTCCCCCATCCTATATCTGTGCAATTCATTCTTTCTACCTAGATGTAGCACCCTACGTTTCCCTCTGTTGAAATCCATTCCATTAGCTTTGGCCTAGACTTCTAATCTGTCAAGGTCCTTTTGGATTTTCATCCGATCCTCTAGGGAATTAGCAACCCCTCCCAATTTGGTATCATCTGCAAATTTAATTAGCATACTCTCTATTCCTTCCTCCAAGTCATTAATAAAGATATTGAAGAGCACTGGACCCAGAACAGAACCCTGGGGCACCCCACTGGTCACGTCTCTCCAAGATGATGAGAGGCCATTTATGATCACCCTTTGCGTGCGATCAGTCAACCAATTACAAATCCACCTCACTGTAGCACTATCTATCCCACTTCCTACTAACTTCTTAGCAAGAATACCATGGGGAACCTTATCGAAGGCCTTGCTAAAGTCCAGATAAGCAATATCCACAGCATTCCCCTTGTCTACCATGCCTGTAATTCTATCAAAGAAAGAGATCAAATTAGTCTGGCATGACTTGGGTTCGACTAGATCATTATCAAGCCCGGTCATTCCAAACGGGCCTGCACTAGCTTCTCCGATGCCACTAATGTAGCTGCACCCAGGGACACCATTTGACGTTCTACCTCTGCCAACAACATATCTTAGTCTAGCATGGAAAGAAGTTTCTTCTGGCTTATTTGCCCAACATTCAGGGCTGAATATCCTGCTTTAGCTGATGTAGTGGGAATCGCTGTTTACAACATACTAGAGCTCAAGGACCTTTATATTATTATTATTATTTATTCAATTTATATACCGCCCATCTGGCAGGAAGCCACTCTGGGCAGTTGCAATCGTGTATAGGATTGTAGCTGCTCAGTAGCACAACACCAAGGGCCAACAAGGACTAGAGTTTTAGAATATCGATCTGTTTGCCTATTCACTAGTCTAAAGGAGCCATCTGTACCCTCGTTGCCTCTGGCAGAATGGCTCAGTTTTCACATGTAAGTGTGTCAGAGTATGACTTGTTGAATTCTGTTTTTTCCCCTTGTGCCCAAATCCACCGTTATAAACAAACTATGTTTCTGCCAGCCACAAATTACAACTAGAAACCTTAGCTTGTAGTTGGCTTATGAACTTTGCCTCCTTTGAGCCAGCATTTGTTGTCATCTCTAAATCCAAACAGCGGCTTGTCCCTGGCCCAGTCCCCCTATTGCCTGCCCAGAAATGAGCAGACATAAGATATGCATGAAAAAACAGATGGAAGCTTATTAAAGCCGTACTTTGCTTGATCACCTGTGAGACAATTAAGGGTTAAAGCAATAAAGTGGTGGTTGGCATGCAATTTGAATGTGAGTAATTAAATTTGACTTTGTTAACAGGCACATACAGTATAGATACATTTCTGAACTATTTTCACATGGTTATTCCCAAGTCCTGCTATACTAGTGTAACACACAGATTGCCTGTAAAGAAACAAAGCAAAACAATTCCCTCCCTCATTAAATTGAACAGCCATTTGTGAAAACCCGCAACAAGAATGACGGAATCATACAAATATGTTCTGATGTGTGCTTGTAATTACTTTTATTGATAGTCACTAATAAATCTGGTTAGATAATAATATTCTGTTCCTCTTCCTTGGGCACACCTTACGATAACACATCAAGGCAATCTGCCATACTTAAAACAACAATCCTTTTTGTTCCAGGATTGTCTGCCTTCTATTTTCCAAATCTGAAATAAAATATTTGCTGCTGTTAGCAAATTCCATAGGTTGGATTTATTTTCTGCCTCCTATGTTGCCTTTAATACATTTGACTGGGAGGGACCTTTTTGGAGTGAGGTGATTATCAATCCAGCAGTAACCAATTGTTACTCATTATAAAGAGAGCCACACCTCTTGGGTAAGGACCATTTTCTGATGCTGTTGACACTTGAAGTCCTTATAGGAGTGGGCCTTAGATGGGCTTAATCATATTCTATCATTTTAGTCCTTTTAACTGTGGTGAGTTGAAATGGGCACGAATAAAAAAAATGGCATTTCGTTTGTTTGTCATTTGTAGGGTCCGTTTCAGTTCGTTTCCATTTTTCGTGAATTTTTTTGCAAAAAATTCGTTTTCGTTTTCATTTGTTCGTTACCATTTCATTACCATTTATTTCATTTTTTTGTGATTTTTTAAAGGATTTTAAGCAATTCAGTCATATTGCAGTAACGGAAACGAAACGCACGACAAAATTTCCGGTGTTTCTGTTCATTTCGTTTCATTTTAGAGACAAAATTCGTTTGTCGTTTCGTTACGTAACGAAATGAAAAAACAAAAACGAAAACGAAAAATTGTTTGTTTCATGCCCATCTCTAGTGGTGAGAATCCAGAGATTTTTTTCTGTACAAGTCCTATGATCCATCATCAATCGATATATTGATGGGAGGCGTAGACTTCAAAAAACTGAAGACCCATTGTTCTCCACCTTTGATATCTGAGATTTATTTTATATCCCACACTTTCATCACCTTTTTCAGATTCCCAGAGTAGTTCTGGTATACCCAAATAACTTGTTTACATTGGATTTAAAACTTATCATGCACCAACAGCAGATAAGCTAAAGGGGGATTGCCCCTACCATTCTGAGACCTTATGTCACCCTACCACTCAACTTTAGAAGAAGACAAGCGGATAAAAATCAGCTTGATCAGGTTTGCAAAGAGAGACTCTCCAAGTTAATTTATTTTTTCCCTAGGAACACTCTGCTTGTCAATAATGCATGAGTAATATAGAATAATGTAGAGGAAATGAGAGTCTCCCATTTTCCGCTTCATAATAAAACTGCAGTTAAAAGCACTAAGGTGTGTCCTTATTTGATGAAGATGGCTTCCTTCACAGAGTTTTTGCACTTGGTGGTGTTTAGAGCCCTTTTTCATGCTAGCACTTAATAATAACCTTTATTGTCATTGTATAACCAGTGTACAATGAAATTGGCTGAGCTCCCTCCCTCCCCCCAACACCATCCCACTAAAAAGCAATTCAATCTGATATCACACTGTGTGCTTGCTGCACAACTCGCCAGCCCCACGAGTCTATCACGTGTTGTCACGTTCCGTTTAACAGTCAAACAGCCCACGGATAAAAACTGTTTTTAAGCCTGTTGGTACAGCTTGCTATACTTCTGTATCTCCTACCCGAGGGGAGGAGAGTAAAGAAGTGCTGCCCGGGGTGTGAGTCATCCCTGATGATTTTCCTTGCTCTCCTAAGACAGCGGTCCCTGGCGATGTCATCCAGTGGACTCAGGGGACAGCCCATGATGTTTTGTGCTGTGTT
>JAHTLZ010000219.1:149766-207583 GCA_023846285.1 Phrynocephalus versicolor | reverse complement strand
TCCTGCTGCCTCTTCTCTAATATCCTCCCCTCCTTTTTTGAATGCCTTTGCACTTGCAGGATTTGTACTGTTTAGTTTTTCAGGGTTCAAAGGCAGGGCCGGGGTGGTGGTCCCTCTTCCCTTCCCCCATCTGCCAGGACAGGGGGATTCAAGCCCCCTCCCTTGCCAACTTGGCCTTGCCATTCCCTGCTGCTTTGCCCAGTACCTTGTATTTGTTCTGTGACTTATTTGTTTGGCTTTCACACTCCGTGTCCAGGTTCTAAAGTGTTGTGTATGCTAATCTGATTGGCTTGAGCATTGCTGGATTACAGAAACCAGCTTTAGAGAAATCAGGCCAAGCATCCTAAACCACTGTAGCTTGCATAGCAGTTGGAGGACAGGAATCACTCCTTCATATAGCCAAAATCTGGGATGCATCCCACACAGCTTTCCTGTGGCTCTCCATATACATCTCCTTGCTTCATGTTTCACATTAAACAGCATGGCCAGAGGCATTCAGGAGAGGAACAATCCAAATACATTGCCTAAAATGGGCATTTTAACATTCAGTGCCACAACAATCTTTTTAATGCCTTGTCTTCGTTTGTGTCATTTTGTACATTATTTGTACAGTAGGACCCCCATATCTGCAGGGGATTGGTTCCTGGCCACCCTGCGGATAATGAAATCCACAGATAAGAGTGAACACTCTTATCAGAGGTTACCAGGGGTGAAAGCAGGGGGAGAGCCCGCCAGCACCCTGGGGAACCCCGCCAATTCCTCACCCCACCCCTTCAGAGCATGCCTTGCCGGCCCGCCCTGGTGATAGCACTGATGGCAGTGGCGGCGGCAGCAAGGAGGAGATTGGTGGGCATCGGCATGAGTAAGTTTTAGTTTTAATTCCCCCCTCCTTCTGCCCCCCCACTGATAACCAACCATAGGTAGCTAAATCAGCGGATAAGGGGGTTGTACAGCTGGGAGCCCATTCACCTTTTTGATGTCTTCACTATTGTTTTGGAGGCCAAATGTAGAGCAAAGGCCAGAAGGATAGCAGCAATTGCTTTTAGAACCAGAAATTACCTCAGTCTGAACACAACTGCTTCTGATTTTGGCGTACTGGACTTGGGCCTTTCTTGCCCCCATGATAACGCGAAGCAAAGTGTTCTCCTTATATACCACCCCATACAATTTCCAGTAGACTCTGGAAGGTTTACAGTTTAAGTACAATATGCAGGCTATACATCCCCCCCCAACACACACAAGCTGGGCACTCATTTTACGGACCTTGGAAGGATGGAAGGCTGAGTCAACCATGAGCCTGCTACCTGGGATTGAACTCCAGGTCATGAGCACACTTTTAGCTGCAGTACAGGCATTTAACCACTGCGCCATGAGACAAGACTAGGGAACACTTGTCCTGCCTACTAGATACTGTTAGACTGCAACCCCCACATACCTGTCAAGTTTTGGCTGCCGCCATCCTGGATGGGAGTGATAAGTTGAGATTTGTTTGAAAATAACTCTCTCTGCGTCATCACCTTGCTCTTAGTGCCAATGCCACGCTCAGAGGTAGTCAAATAGTAAAAGGCTTATTAAAGACAGATAGAGATACAACACAGAACAATACAGTACAGAAAGTAGGTTAGTAAACATCTTAGCTGTCTAAGGTCCCTTAAGGTTCCAAGACAAACACAGGTCAGTCTGTTCGATCTGCCCTGTTTTCCTGGACCCTTCAAATGGCTTCCCATGATTGTTATATACCCTTCTGTATGATCTGTATGATCTCAGACTTATGTTTCCTGCACACCCCTACACGTGCCCACACGTACCTACACATGCCTGTTCATCAGCTCATAGCCAGTTGGCCGTCAAAAGTTATAATGACCTGACCTTATTCCCCAGTTTGTTTGATTGTTCAAGTTGGTTCCTTATTCCTGGCTAGCTGCCAATTGTTGCTTTGAGCAAAATGACACCCCCGCACTTGTGATCATGCCAAACTTTAGAGGATGAGTCGCTGAGACCTTATGTATCTCACAGTCGGGTCTGTTAATATTTTAATAACATAATGCTTATAATAATTTTGACTTTTCTCATAAATTATTATCAATCCTTACTTTTTGGGGGGTGAAAGTTATATATAAAAGCTAATGCTAAGCACAATAATCAATTGCTTAAGCCCTTTTTGTCTGCTGAATGGTTTAAGATCTTCCAGCGGCTATGTACTTTAACTCTGTTGCTTTATCATGTTTTATTTGTCATGGTCTGGATTGTAGTAATTGATTCGTAACAGGAGGACTGGGCATAATGTGTGCGCGTGCACGCACGCACATGCACACACATACACAAACACCTCAGCAGCAGTGGCGATGGCAGCAGCAGATTTGCTCGCTCACCCACATGTGTATGTGCACATGCACACGGAAGTGCCTCATGCCATGTCCCCACTAGAGATGGGCACGACTCAGAAAAAAAATTTCGTTTTCGTTTTCGGCTAGGGTCCGTTTCGTTTCGTTTCCATTTTCGTGAGCTAATTTTCAAAATTTTTCGTTTTCGTTTCATTACCTAACGAAAATGAAAACCGAAAATGAAAACGAAAATTTTTTCGTTTCTCCCCATTTAGCTCCATTGAGTGCTTTTCCAGTAACGAAAAACGAAAACTGGCTCAAAATTAGTCGTTTCGTTTCCATTTTCGGTCCATTTTTGAACCGTTTTTCGTTTTCGTTTCGTTACGTAACGAAAACGAAAAAACGAAAACGAAAATTGCACTAAGTTGTGCCCATCTCTAGTCCCCACTGCTGCCAGAGCCTCTCTCTCTCTCCTCCTCCTCCTCCTCTTTCACCCGAAGCCTGAAGGGGGCAACAGAGGCACAGCTGCCTCTGGCTCTCTCTCCTTCATCGCCCTGTCCACCTGCCCCCCACAAGGATTCAAATCAGGGAGTTGTGGCCATGATGCTGGGCCCGATCCTCCTCCTTGGTATCATGGGGGGAGCAAAAACCAGGCTGTGTGTGGGGAGATCTGAAGCAGGAGGACCACGGGGAATCCCTGCCACCCCCTGCCTCCCTTGCCATCCAGCTCACATGGGGTGGTGGTGGGTGAAGTGAGCCACCCTCCTCGGGCAAAAACCAGCCACCGCATTCACCCTCCTCCTCCTCGTCCCTCCCTGGCTCCCTTCCCGATGCTCTGCAGGGTGTGCTCTAGCTCCACCACAAACAAAAAAAGCCTCTCTAGCCAGCTCCACCAGAGACTCATTTCTTTCTCTTAACCCAGAAGAGGAAGCCCTCATCATGCCTTTTGAGTCCCTGCCCTTCCCACTTCCTCCTCTCCATCACTTGGATGGACCAAGTGCTTCATCGTGGCCAGGCGAATGAAAGGAAACAGGGGTGGGTGGAGGAGCATGTTCTCGACATACCTGTCAAGTTTTGGCTGCCACCATCCAGGACATTTCCGGGAAAATAAATAATCCAGGAAGGTGGTGGAAAAAAGGATGGTAAAATGGGATTTCCTGGGCAATACCAGAAACTTGACAAGTATGTTTCAGAGCTGAATCATGGCATTGGAGGTGGCCAGCATGGACCAGAGTCCCTCCCCCAGCTCCATCATCAAACAAACAAACAAAAAGTCCTCCCAGCTTGGCCTGGTTGATCTCCTTTGCCTCTAGTTCACACAGTTCCGGATAAAAGCAAAGTGTTTGGCTTATATACTGCCCATACCACTTAAAGCACTATCTAAGTGGTTTACAATTTATTTATGCAGGCTACACATGTGTTAGTAAAAGTAGGAGGGTGACCAGAAAGCCCCCAGTGGGTGCAATTTCACAACTATACAAAGGTGGAGAAACGCCCACAGTCTTACGCCCAAGGTCTTTCAAACGCTGCAGATATGGGGGTCCTACTGTACAAATAGATGATAGATATGCACACACACACACACACACACACACACACACACAGAGTAGGACCCCCATATCCACTGATTCACTGATTCAGTTATCCATGGTTGACAGAGGAAAAATAAATACATTATTCAGCAGCTGCAAAGTGAGCTACTGTTATAAAAAGCAGCTGTAAAGCAAGCTATTGTCAGAAAATAGCAGCTGTAAAGCAAGCTACTTTCACAAAATAGCAGTTTTGGGGGGTTTTTTTGTGTTCTCTCTTATTCACGGTTTTCATTGTCCAGGAAATATCCCATTCATCTGCACAGATTATTCTGAAAAGGTGAGCTTGACCTTTGGGCAGGTAAAAATATATAAAGAAGAAATTGGACTTTCTCATCCATTACAATGGTGTCTGGAATTTTTCTGCCTCCTTCAAGCGACAGCCACCTTTGCCTACACGAGGTAACCATGATGTCATTGGTTGTGGCCATACAGCATCCGTTTCAAGGAAATTAAAATCTTTATATCTCTATGGAGCCTCTTCATCCTAGAGCAGAGATTCCCAATCTTCCTAATGCCGCGACCCATTGATACAGTTCCTCATGTTGTGGTGACCCCCTTGCCCTGCTTGGAAGAGGCCACAAGCCCCCTTTGGCAGGCCACAGCCGCAGGGGCCAGAGAGAACTTCCCTCTATACAGGCACCCTCAGCCAATCGCAGCCTCCGGTGCCATTGACTGACATCCCCTCCAACCTATCAAGCTGTAACTCTTTCCCCACCCCTTCCTCCCCCTCCTCCTCCAGACCCAAGCCGTTGGTGCCTTTTTCTTCACTGGCTCATGGCGACCCCTGAAAAATGGTGGTTTGAACCCCCAAAGGGGTCACGACCCCCAGGTTGAGAACCACTGTCCTAGAGAAAACTTTGAGAGCTGTAAAATGAGAGGGGAACATTTAAAAACCTCCAAATCACCACTGTCCAATCCCAGCAACAGGACTGGGACTAGTTGCTATGATGTGGGGGCTTTGAAGAGTTCCATCCCCTAAAAGTTTATCCAGGATGGAAACGTGCTCTGGAGATACCTGGAATGGGGAGGGGGGGATAGGGGGTTGAAAACTTTTATTTTCCATGAAAATGGCGCTACCACAGCTACAGCTGGTGATGTCATGCCACTGAGTTATTAAAAGTATCGCCAGAACTTATGCTTTAGAAACTGAAATGTGGTGGGGCTTGTTTGTTTTGTCTGTTCATTAGAGATGGCATCTTCAAAAGTGCAGCATAAGCTCCCTATTCATTAAAATAAATTGTGTCCTGGAAGTGCTTTCTCTAGATCTAAATGTGGCTTGACCATAATTTGAAAATTACATGACATTTGAGATGGCAGTCATTGTTTATTTTTTACTTCAGTGAAGCCCTCCAAGGCAAAGAAGTCAGTTTATTAAATTCACCCAGAGACAATATGATTTCACAAATACTAATTCCATGCACTGGAATGAAAATATGTCTGAATACATAATGGAATTTATTTTAGTCTGAGAATTATGAGCAAATAGTCTGGGCTTGCTCTACCATAGAATCATAGAATAATGATGTTGGAAAGGGCTTTTAAGTCCATTGAGTCCAACTTCCTGCTTCACACAGGAATCCAAATCATCATCTATCTGAGAGGTGGTCCATTAGATAATTAAGGCAGCTACTTGCAGTAGCAACTTTTGAGTGTCTCAAAAAGACAACAAAAAGTTAGTTATGGTTATAATCCGAGACATGGAGTCTGACTCTGACTCAACTCTGGGGCTGAAATACTGCTCAGCAACTGACAGCAGGTGTTGACACCTGGTTTGTACAGTCAACACTAGAATCGCTCTTAATCCAGGGCACCTGTTTTCATAATTTGTTAAAGCATCTGTAGCTAAAAACTCTTCCAGACCAGCTGCATAGCTCAGAAAAGAAGCAGTTACTTCCCTCAGGAGGCATTATCTGACTAGCAGTGCCTGTTTTTCAGAGGAACCTGGTTAAATCTGAGGGACAAAGGGGGGGGTCACATTGAGGAGTCTTGTAATAAAGACTTCGAAAGTGCCAAGAACAAGAAAATTGTAGAGAACAAATACAGCAACAACAAGGAGCACGACTTTAGTGCGGAAGACAAAAGAGAAATTAAAAACGAAACAAAAATCTCCTGGCCTTTGCTGCCTTCACCATCAGGAGCTGCAAAGCAAATACAGGAAAACTTCCATAAACAAGTCCTTCAATTAATATTTTATGGCTTATTTCTTTGCATATCCCCCTCTTTACAGTGACACTGACAAAGCATTCTTTAAGACGGTTACTTCACGTCCATTCTCGTCCCAGGAGGAAGTTTGTTGTGTGTTGATGTCGGTTGTGGTCATGTGGTCTTCTTTCAGTTCTGTCCCTGTTCCCGTGTAAGCACAGGCGTGATGGATGATACCGGCATGACTGTTACCGCACATCCTCGTTCCGTGATGAGAGGTGAAATGTCATGCCTTTGTTCTCCGTTTTTTTCCCCAGCCCCAACCTTCCGTTTTTTTATGTTTCGATTCTCCGAAGCCTTGCCTTCAATGTGTTATGGAGCTAAGTTTGAGGCATTTGTCTTTTAGTTTCTCTGCACTGCGTTGCTGACTCCATACGGAATGTACTGGCGAATGGCACTTCGTACTCCTGCCACTAGATGGAGAATGGCACGTTGGGCAGACACGGCCACTCGTCTCGGAATGAGAAGCGTGATGGATTCCCGAGGCCAGGGAGGGGAATCTCTTATCCCGCTCAAATCGCAGTTCAGGGGGCATGGTTGGGACGAATTCCCCTCGTCTCGCAATGGACGTGCAGTTAGATTACTTCATACCGCGAACAGCGATGAGATGGACGTAAAGTATCAGCCTTTCTCAGTCTCCCATTTCCAGTGCCTCCTGGTTTTAGGACCCACTTCTGGAACAGAAGCTGTCGTTTACTTGGTTCTTGATGTGAAGCTGGAGTGAAATTGTGATAATCAGGCTGTTTACTTCCTTTCTGTATCCCAACTAACAGTTTCTTTTTTTAAAAAAAAGAAATGTGTTAGATTCCTTTTGGCGGCAGCAGCTGAAATGTGTGAACTGCTGACATTTTTAGCATTTCTTTCAAGTCTGAAGAGATAGAAATGATTTTTCATGGAAATCAGGATCAAGAGAAGATGACTGGTGTTAAATAGATTCCCTCGCCATGTCCTCAACCCATTTTGTCCTAGCAAATTGTTGGTTTCTGTGATTAATGCCAAGGGACTGAGGGGAGTTATTCAGTTTGCAATCCTGGAGCATCGACACTTGATCCCATTGAACAACGTGGGCCAGAAAAGTATTCTGCTTATATATCACCCCATGCCACTTCAAGTAGTCCTGGGGCAGTTTACAGTTTAATTACAGTATGCAGGCTACCCATTACTTTGTGTGAAGTCTGTTGACTTCACACAAAGTAATTGTGCATGCATCGTGTATGATCCTGACAGCTGCCCATTGCTCACTCAGGTGTGCCCTAACTGCACAATCAGTTGTGCAACTAGCCATGTGGGAGACAGCTGGCAAACCACAACACACATACCTGTATCTTTCAATGTGTGGATTTGTGCTGAAGGATTCTGGACATGGGGTGTTTGCATGTTCTCACGTGATGGGTTTGAAGTCCAGGTTGATTACAGGAGCCTGCTTTTCTGTGTCCCTCATGAGAGGGGGAAACACTCCATTATACCTGCTGGACCCGTCCCCAGCTTTCAGGATCCTCCAGCCTCACCTCTCCGTCTATGCAATGCAGAGATAGAAAAGACTGGTGCTTTGGACTACAACTCCCAGAATTCCAAACCTGTGTTGTAAAACAAACAAACAAAAAAGGCAATGTTTCCAATTTCTGTCAGTGAGGCAGCAGGCTGTGGGCCTCTGAGGATATCTGTTCACCCAAAGTTCACTCTCTCTGCACGGCTGCACAGAGTGCCTTCTGAAATAGAACAAGGGGCAGAAATCTGTGGAAAGCAAACTCAGACACAACGTCAATTGTGCAAGTGGTTTGTGCCCTCTAGCATGGCCTCCATAATATTATTGTACCATGGGGTTAGTGATTCAGCAGTGAATTCAGCTCTGAGACAAAGCAGGCTGGAAACAGCTTCTAGTGAACAGCTCTTTAATCAGGGAGAGACAAGACTGAGGACTGGGGAGAGGAGGTTACATTTATAGGGGCCCGGACTGGCTAGGAAAAGATACATTTTGGAGGGAACAATTACAACCAATCACAAGGCTGCCTTTTGGCGGGAACCAATAGGATTGAAGATCCAAATGCAGCAACTATAATCAACCAATAGGCCTGTTCCCTTTTGAACAGGGAGGCAGTTACTCAACCAGCAATTACAGATCAATACACAACAATATATCTGTGAGCTGGTTAGAAAACATATCCCAGAAGGGACACGTGTGTCACAGAAATCAGTTGCTCCTGTTTGTTTGAAGGGTTTGTTTGGGAGGCGGAGCCCAACCAACGTTTGTCTAGGGAAGAGTTTGAAACTATATCCCCCACCCTGCAAAGCTGTTTGCAGATTGCCTGTGAACACACCTTAAGAAGCAGACCTGGGCCAAGCATCTGCCATGAACCTTTGAGACTCCGATATATAATTTTTCTGAACTACACACACACAAAGGCCTGTGTTTGATTTTTTTTAATGGGTGTTATCAAGGTATCGCCTGCTCTTGCATTTGTGCTGCTGGTGCATTTACTTTTGTTTGTGCAATTTTCCCACCAGCAGGATTTGAGCCAGGCACCAGAAAGGAAATAAATAACAAGGAAAGTACTGTATATACTCGAATATAACCCTAGTTTTTCAGCCCTAATTTTGGGCTGAAAAAAGGGGCCCTCGGCTTATATGCGGGTCAGTACTTTTAGCCACTGAGGCAAGTGCTTGGGTCGGTGGCTAAAAGTCATTTTAAACATTGTGTGCCGCTTCTCATGAGTCCCTTCTGCATCACAAGGGGAGTCTAGGGTGGGAAATGCAGCAGGGCCTGGCAAGTGCTTGGGTCAGTGGCTAAAAGTCATTTTAAACACCACACACCACTCCCCCAGCTTACAAAGGAGAAGCTGTCAGGCCCTGCTGCATTTCCCACCCTAGGCTTATACTCGAGTCAATTCGTTTCCCCAGTTTTCGGGGGTTAAATTAGGGGCCTCGACTTATACTCAGGTCGACTTATACTCGCGTATATACGGTATATATTGTAATGCATTTGAATATCATGATCTGTATAGGCAATCCAACAGAGTACGTACAGTTTCTTGTCAGTCTCTGAAGAGAAGCTATTGCGAACTCCATTTTACATTTGCAGTATTCAAGGTGTATTTATTCAACAGAATCATATTCCATTTTTACCAGTTGTGATAGCTGATGATTTCTCCCGCATTAAGTAAAAATATGTACAAGTGGTACCTTGTATAAAGGAATTAATTAGTTCCAAATGAAATTCTGTTAAGCAAATTTTCCTTTATACTTATCTCCCATAGGAACACATTGAAAACAGAGTAATCCCTAATCGCAACCATTTTTATGTTGTACGGATTTGCCCCATAGGCGATTCTGTTAGGCAAATTTGCCCTATCTCCGGAATGTTTTATGTTGTACAGATTTTATGTTATACAAACCGTTTGTTATATGAGGGTCCATTGTATTTCCAGATACTATAGAACCGCAGTCCTCACCAGCCGTAGCCAGAGGTCACATATTATGTGGGTACTACGCTAGTATAAAGAGCTGAAGTCTGTCCATCTGTAATGGGACGAGGTGGGATAGCCTTGCTGGACACAAGCACAGCCCTAGGCATGCTATGTAGTAGAACACAACTAGACTTATACTGAGGCTCATTCTGGCTACTGTTTAGTCATATGAACGAGCAGATAAGAGACATAACCATAAGAAGGTATTCAGGAGTATCTCAAAGTTGGTTTTTTCTGTAATTATTTTTTTAACCGCACTATGCTTTTAGCTAGGCAATTAGCTTGTAACTGTAAAAGACAATCTGGCACTGCTAACCCACCTTCATTAGTTCTGCTTTTCAATTCAAACTCATTCTAGCTCATTTTCCTCCCCATATAAAGAGATCAATGATGCATTCCCAATGCCTAGCTTTAGTTTTTGATGTTTCGGGTGGTGGTGGGGGAATCACATTAATTTAGTGCTGCAATTCTGCTTCACTGCAAAGCTTTAAGACGAACTCATCTATCAGGTTCTGCCTTCCTGATTTCTCGTAAGTTGCCAAACTCTACACTAGGGATGGGAACCTTACGAAAAACAACACACTGTTTCGTCATTTTGTAACATTTCAAACCATTTCAAAACGAAACGGTAGACAGCATGTTGTCCCGAACCAAACCGGAATGATGTTTTAGGTTCAGGAGGAATCAAACTGGGGCGCCGCCACCAGATCTCACTCTTAATTCAGCAGCGAGATCTGTCGGCTGTTTCCCTGATTTTACATTCCTTTCCCCAATATCTAAGGTGAACTATATCATAACTTAACAAAAGATTACTTCATAAGTATGACATAACTACAATTTCCGGGCTGAAATCCTGCTATTTAGTATAAAACAACACAACTAGAGTAGGCCAATTAAATCAATGGAACTTATGAAGGAACTGACTCTCCAAATCCCACTTTTCAGAACAGAGGTTATTTATTTTTTATTCTTTTTATTTATTTATTTATTTATTTATTTATTGTAGGACTTATATACCGCCCGTCTTCCTGGTGGGGAACTCCGAGCGGTTTACAGCATTTAAAAAAACAACAAATTCCACAGTATCATAAGAGCTAAACAGATAAAACAGCAGGTGCAGGAGATGGTGATGGCGGGAAGAAGGAAGGAGGAAAAAAATCATCCAAACGCCTCCCGGAAGAGTAAGGTTTTAAGAGCCTTCCGGAAGGCGGGCAGGGACTCTGCTAGGCGCACTTCTGCTGGTAGATGGTTCCACAGCGTCGGGCCAGCCACAGAGAAGGCTCGGGAACGGGTGGAGGTTCTCCGAGCCTCCCTGGGCGTGGCCACGCGCAGCATGTGCGCCCGCGACAACCTAGTTGGACGGGCCGAAGTTGACCGCTGGTCGATCCGCTCTGTCAGGTAGCCAGGTCCTAGGCCATGGAGGGTTTTGTAGACCAAAACCAGGACCTTGAATCTGATTCGGGCTGCAACGGGTAACCAATGCAGGCGGGCCAGAACTGGGGTGATGTGCTCATATCGACGCACACCCGCCACCAGTCTGGCCGCCGCATTTTGAACCCACTGCAGACGCCGAATCAGAGTCAAGGGCAGCCCCATGTAGAGCGCGTTGCAATAGTCCAGTCTCGAGATCACCAACGCCTGGACCACTGTTCTAAGGGAGTCCCCATCCAGGTACGGACGAATCTGGGCGATTCTACGCAGGTGGAAAAAGGCAGCCCTGGACACGGCGGACACCTGGGCCTCCATGGTGAGCGCCGGGTCCAGGACTACTCCCAGATTCCGGACTGAGTCCGATGGCCTGAGGGAAACACCCTCCAAGGTGGGAAATGGGCCACCGTAGCTGGATGGGGTAGCCCCGAAGAACATAACCTCGGTCTTATCGGGGTTGAGTTTGAGCCTGTTAATCCTGGTCCATTCCATAACTGCACCCAAGCACCGATCGAGGGTCCGGACAGCCTCATCTGCAGCAGTGGAAAAGGAGACATAGAGCTGCGTGTCATCAGCGTACTGATGACAGCAGACTCCATGTCCCCTAATGACCTCTGCCAGCGGCCTGATGTAAATGTTGAACAGCATGGGAGAGAGAGACGACCCCTGTGGAACCCCACAAGGGAGTATCCAAGGGGCCGACACCTCGCCCCCATGCTGAACCTGCTGGGGACGGTCCCCGAGGAAGGATCGGAACCAACTGTGAACAGTGCCTCCGATCCCAGCCTCAGAGAGCCGATCCAGCAGGATACCGTGGTCGACGGTATCAAAGGCCGCTGACAAGTCCAGAAGGACCAACAAGGAGGAGCACCCCCTGTCGGCCCCCCGGAGGAGGTCATCTTGCAGAGCGACCAAGACTGTCTCGGTCCCCCGACCGGGCCTGAACCCAGACTGGAATGGACCCAGGATATGCTCACCCTCCAGATGTGATTGAAGCCGGATCGCGGCCACCCTCTCGATTACCTTGCCCATGAAAGGAACATTGGCAATCGGGCGATAGTTGGATAAATCGCCCGATGCTAAGTTGGGTTTCTTCAGAATGGGCTTTACCACAGTCTCCTTCAGGCGAGCGGGAAAAATCCCTTCCCTGAAGGAGGCTGTGGCGATGGTAGATGCCCATTCTGATATGCTCCCTCCAACGGCTTTCAAGAGCCATGATGGGCAAGGGTCGAAGGGGGTGGACGCGGGCCGGCAGTGGGCAATGGCCCTGGAGGCCTCAAGTGAGGTAACAGGCCCAAACTCAACCATGCGAGGAGACCGAGGGGGTGCAGCTGTCGGGGGTGCCGAGAGTGGGCTAGAGCAACAGGATTCAAAACCGGTGCGGATGGCCTCAATTTTTGATCGAAAAAAGGCTGCGAAATGCTCACTACTGAAATCAGTAGGAGGAGGCCTAGACAGTCCAGGATTAGTGAGGTCACGAACCACACGGAATAACTCCGCTTGGCGGTTCGAGGCCTCACTAATTCTCAGGGTGTTGTAAGATCTTCTGGCCACCCTGGTCGCGTGAACATAGCGCCTGGACTGTGCGATGACTGCAGCCTTCTTAGTCGCCGACCGGTTCTTCCTCCAGCTGCGTTCCAGCCTCTTCCGTTCTTGCTTCATCGCTCGAAGCTCTTCCGTGAACCACAGTGAGGACCGAGCTCGGCAGCGGATGAGGCGCCTAGGGGCGATCTGGTCGACAGCCCGGGATGTTTCGTCAAACCATTGGTCTACCATGGAGTCAACCAGATCGTCAGCCAGTCCGCCAGGAGGCCCTCCGAAGACTTCACGAAATCGATCGGGGTCAAGGAGTCTTCGGGGGCGGGCCCATACAGTTGACCGGAGGTCCCCGCGGGGTGGGGCGGCGATTGATACAGAGAAAGACAGCAGGTGATGGTCTGACCATGACACGGGAGTGGGAACAATGTCCCTCACCCTCAGACACGAATCCTCAGACGTGGAGGAAAATACCAGATCCAGGGTGTGTCCAGATCTGTGGGTTGGGCATAGAACATGCTGGGACAGATTCATGGAGGTCATGGACTCCATGAAATCCAGAGCAGCACCAGACAGGTCACCGCCAGCATGCACGTTGAGATCACCCACCACCAAAAGGCGGGGGGATCTCAACAGAGCAGCGGCGATGAACTCGGTGAGCTCTGGTAGGGATTGTGCTGGGTTGCGGGGAGCGCGGTAACCGAGCACAATGCCAAACCTGTCCCGCTGCCCAACCAACAGATGGACACATTCCAATCCTGGAATCACCAACGTCGAGGCCCTGCTGATTTGAATGGTATCTCTGTAGACAATGGCCACCCCACCCCCCTTACGACCCTCCGATCTTCCCTCCCCCAGTACCAGAAACCCTGGGGGGCACAGCTGGGCGAGGGACGCCCCCCCCTCTGCACCCACCCAGGTCTCGGTGATACATGCCAGGTCGGCCCTCCCATCGGCGATGGTATCATGAATGATGGGTATCTTATTATGGACCGACCTGGCATTCAACAGGAGGCAAGAAAGATCGGAGGCGCTGGCGGAGTGGCTCCGAGGCACATGACAGTGAGCTGAGGGGTCAGAACGGGGGACAGGCGCAAGATGCCTGGCCCGAGTTCTTCTTAGCCGACTAACCCCCCAGCCCCTAGCGTACCGACCACGGCCCGACACAACAGGTATGGTGGTCCCTGCCTGCATGATGACCAAAGGGGGGGGGGGGGAAAGACTATACAACTATACAACAGTCGATTACAAAATACAACAAAATATACAGTAGGATAAATAAAAATACAATAAACCAAGCAAAATAAGCTAAAAGTAAAAAGTAAAAAGTAAAAACGTAAAAAGTAGAGGGCTCACATAGGCTGCTGGTGGAAAGGCGAGGGAGGGGGGAGGGAGAGGGGGTCAAGCCGACAACACCGGCTATTAGCGGAGGCTAAACCGCAGCCTACGAAGGCTGTCGGAGCCTCCCAACAGCCAAAGGTAGCGGCTCGGCCCCCTCTCCATTGGAAAGAACACACCAAGGGCGGGTACAGGCTAGTACCATGATGTTAGCGGAACTCAATAAGAACAGGTAGACCCAGAGCAGGAAGGCCTCCCCCCACCGGTCAAACCATAGAACAGTGGGCTAAGGCAGCGGCGGCAATGATGACTCCAGGGCGGGCTCCCCACACCGGGAAAGATGGAACGGTCCAGTTGGGCCCCCGCATGCCGCGACAGGAGGGTCGCCGGTTGCTTGGTGGGAAGTCGCCGCGGCGGCCGCGGCTCCCGAACAAGTTCCCCACGCCGGAGGAGGTGACAAGGTTCAGCGGGGGGCTGAAACAGCGGTGGCAACGACAACTCTCGGGGTGAGCTCCCCCATGCCGGGGGAGATGGCAAGGTCCGGCAGGGGGCCCGCGTGCCACACAGGAGGGCCGCAGGTCGCTTGAACGGAGACCGCGGCGACCGCCGCGACTCCCGGGTGGGTTCCCCACGCCGGGGAGATGACAAAGTCCAGCGGGGGGCCGAGCAGCGACGGCAACTCCAGGGGTGAGCTCCCCCATGCCGGGGGAAGGTGGCAAGGTCCGGCGGGGGGGGGGGCTGAGGCGGCGGCAGCAGCGGCACTCCAGGGCGGGCTCCCCCCGTGCCAGGAAAGATGGTACAGTCCGGCGGGGGGCCCGCGTGCCACAACAGGAGGGCCGCAGGTCACTTGAACTGAGACCGCGGCCGCCACCGCGACTCCCGAGATGACAAAGTCCAGCGGGGGGCCGAAGCAGCGACGGCAACTCCAGGGGTGAGCTCCCCCATGCCAGGGGAAGGTGGCAAGGTCCGGCGGGGGGGGCTGAGGCCGCGGCAGCAGCGGCAACTCCGAGGTGGGCTCCCCCTGAGCCGGGGAAGATGGTACAGTCCGGTGGGGGGCCCGCGTGCCACAACAGGAGGGCCGCAGGTCGCTTGAACGGAGACCGCGGTGGCCGCCGCGACTCCCGGGCGAGTTCCCCATGCCAGGGAGATGACAAAGTCCAGCGGGGGGCCAAAGCCGCGACGGCAACTCCAGGGGTGAGCTCCCCCATGCCGGGGGAAGGTGGCAAGGTCCGGCGGGGGGGGCTGAGGCGGCGGCAGCAGCGGCAACTCCAGGGCGGGCTCCCCCTGAGCCGGGGAAGATGGCACAGTCCGGCGGGGAGCCCGCGCGCCGCAACGAGATGGTCACAGGTCGCTAGGAGGGAAGCCGCGGCGGCGGGCGCGGCTCCGGGCGAATTCCCCACGCCGGGGAAGATGGCGGAGTCCGGCGGGAGGCCGAAGCAGCGGCGGCAATTCCCGAAATGAACTCCCCCATACCGGGAGAGATGACAAAGTCCGGCAGGGGGGAGCTGAGGCAGCGGCGGTAGCGGTGACTCCGGGACCCCATGCTGGGATAGATGGCAAAGTCCGGCAAGATCCGGCGGGGGGGTTGCAAGACCGCAACGGGAGAGCCACAGGTCGCCCGATGAGATAAAACAAGAGGCCGCAGCGACGGCAACAGTCCCCAGGCGAGGTCCCCATGCCGGGAGAGATGTCGAAGTCTGGCGGGGGGGCAGGCGGCGGCGGCAGCGGCAACTCCCAGGGCGGGCTCCCCACACTCCGAATGAGGAGCCACAGGCCACGGCGGCGGCTCTCGAGGAGGGAACCCCATATCGGCCGGAGAGGCAGGCAGCGCAGCAACGGCGGCAGGTCTGAATCCGGAGAGAGGTGGTGTGTGTGGGGGAGGACGCCCGCTCTAGCTCCACGTGAGAGTTCTGAGATGTAAGTGAGCGAGCCCCCTTAATGGTCCCCTCCACAGCCTAGCAGCCCCCATAAAATAAAATAAAAATTAAAACATGACAGCTAGCAGAACAGAAAAGAAAAATAAAGCGTACCGAAGCAGACATACTGCGTGGCTGCTGCTGCCTGCCGCCATCTTGGCTGCAGTTTTTGTTCCAGCAGTGGCTAGGCTGGCTGGCTCAGCTGGCCACAGCAGATGGGGTGAAGTGCCAGAGTTGGAGCCAGCCCCGGGGTCTCTCAGGCAAGTGTCCTTCTGCGCAGCCCCTCCCTGCAGCCTTTGTAGACTCTCCCCCTGGGAATCTCTCACAAGCCCAGAAAGAGGCACAGGTGATTTTCCAGCCGAGAGAGGGCTGCCAAGCAAGCAGGCAAACACTTACAGACAGGTCTTGAGTTCCAGCAGTGGCTAGGCTGGCTGGCTCAGCTGGCCACAGCAGATGGAGTGAAGTGCCGGAGTTGGAGCCAGCCCCGGGGTCTCTCAGGCAAGTGTCCTCTTTAAGATAAGGATGACTTCACTAAATAATGGGAGGAGGAATATCAAAAAAGACTGAAATGCTACCTGATGATCTGTTGGGAGTGATGAGGTGGAAGTGAAGTAGGTAGAGGAAGGTCTGTTTTGTACCACATGCAAAAAGCTTATATAGCATTCAGATTTTTAAGAGAAAAGAAAAATGTGAATTATTGCCTTTTTTAAAAGTAACTCTAATAGATACTGACTACTGTGAAAATCTTAGAACTGTGTACATAACTAAATTCTCATAAGAAGTGGTGTTTGGGCACCAAGAAGCGTCAGGAGAAATGGTAAGAGCCAGGATGCTTGATGGTCTCCTTTACCCAGCATAAATATCTGTTTTGACTCAGAGCATTTTCTCTTTCCTTGGCCATTGTTTAATTGGATAAAACTCTCCTCTCTTGACACAGTAAACAAGATCACACTGAGATCAAAGTGCAGCTTGTGATGCTGTATATATTGAAGTCACTTGCTGTTTTGCACATCAGACTGTTCTCCTTTAGGCAGGCACACTATATTTATCTGTGTGCCTCAGAAGCAATACGGAGACTCCCTGCTGTGATATAAAGCTAGAAAGGCCATTGGGAAAATTTGGTATGCAAAAATAAAAATAAAAAGGAAAGGAAATAATATCACAGAGGATAGGAAAATGCTGGGGTACTTTCATTTGTGTTGTGGGAAGAACTGCCGTGAAGCTGGCTCATGTTTACTTCACAGTACTGAAAGAAACTGCTTCCCAGATAAAGGAAAACCTTTTGGACAATTTGCAGTTGATGTAATGCACACCTATTTCTGAATTAAAAAGGAACAGTGGTATAAAAAAACCCATAGTGCAATAGGTGAGAGGAAGCCTTTTTCATCTTGACAGGAAATACTTCTAAGTCAACAGTTCCACTTCATATTTACTATTAAACACATTTACTTAGGGCACTTTTACACGACCCCTAAAATCTGAGGCAAAGGGCTCCCAGATGCGGAACTTAAAATTGTTTTCCCACCAGCTCTGGACTTTAAAAAAATAAAGTATGACCACGGCCACCTAAGTGCATCCCAGCGCATTTTCCAAGTACCTGGTCTCCGAAGGTGAAAAATTTCTGATGCGGATTGCAAAGCCTTGTTTGTTTTTGTTTTTGCCCCCCGCCCCTTTAAGAGACTGGAATGCTTCCTGGGGCAGCTCCCCATGGCAGAACAGAGGTGAGCTGGCATTCTTTTCTCCCTTTTTTTCTCCCTCCCCTCATGCAGACAGGAGCAAGGGAGTGCAGAGGGGTGGGAACACAGCAATTAAAACAGGAACACTGTTTTGTCATTTTGTAACATTTCAAACTGTTTCAAAATGAAACAGCAGACAGCATGTCATCCCAAACCAAACGGGATGATGTTTTAGGTTCAGGAGGAACCAAACTGGGGAACCGCCACCAGATCTCACTTCAGCAGCGAGATCTGTCGGCTGTTTCCCTGCTTGGTTCTAGCAGTAGTCACACACACACACACACACACACACACAGAGAGAGAGAGAGAGAGAGAGAGAGTAGTGGAGCTCTGTGTTTGAACCACCTGTTTCTTGGAAGTAACTAGGTATGAAGATTACTTCATAAGTATGACATAACTACAATTTCTGGGCTGAAATCCTGCTATTTAGTATAGCATATACCCTTTGGTATATCGTACATTGGTCTGAAAAAAGGAGTCAGGAAACACAGGAATTGAGTGGTGAGATCACTCAAAACGTCTTTCTCAAAAGATCTGGAAACATTTGTGTCACCCCTCAAAGGCATGCAAAAAGAATGGTAAAAGTAAAGGAACCAACAACATTTAGCAAGAAATTTAAAGAACATAGGTGTGCTGAGTCATCCCTGTATTCCAGGACACACTTTTACAGAAATTGTTAAACATAAAATTCTAATTCCTTGTAATATATTCTGTTTGCAAACATCTGCTAATCTGTTGTAAGAATGGGTTCAGGAGGCTGCTGTTTTCTCTCCTTTATTGTGAGAAAATGTGGCACCCATAATCCCACCTCCTAAACTGGGACTGGAGAAAGCTTAAAGTTCACATTTTGTGCCCTGGTTATGTGTCTTTAGTTGTCTTTCTGCATTCTAATCTTTAGCCTCAAATCTTTTGATTTGTGCAGTTTATTACTTGTCTTTTGACCAACCTCTACTATATCTTAGCTGAACTGCACTACATTTTACTGTTTTGGTGTAATGCCTCTGATGTCTTAGACAGTCCTGGATTGTGCAGCTGAATGCTGAGGCCTGCGAGAACTTAGACTATGAATGTAAATAAATGGGGACATTATTATCAAGTACTTCCATTAAATTGTTAATTCCATTAAGTTAAATTGCAAAGCCGTTTCCTAAATATCATGACATCAATTGATGCAATGTGGCTGCCATTCTGTTCAGGGAATCTAAAACTGAAAATCTTCCTGATCAAAAAAGGCAGACCGTGCTTGCTGCTTATAAAGGGAGTTACAGCATTTATTATGGACTCTAGATTTCCACTGATGCCAGACAAGTGGTGTAGGAGCAATAATCCACCAGTAAATTAAACACCCAATTTGTTGATCAACAAAAGGCAGAGATCATGTCAAAATAAACACCCCATATTTATATGTTCTTGACATATATACCAAACTAATGTGAGCTAAAATGTTATTTACAGACAGATGGTTCTCAGTGATTGATGTCCCTATGTCACAGCATATGTAAAAAAGCTGCAGGCTATGCTAAGGAAGGACATATTTATGTTTCAGAATCATGTGGAACAAAAGATAAAAGGCACAGTCTGTTGAAATCACCCACTGTTCTACTAGGAATAGAATACAGTGGACCCTCGTATAACAAACGGTTTGTACAACATAAAATCTGTACAACATAAAAATATCCGGAGATAGGGGAAATTTGCTTAACAGAATCGTCTATGGGGCGAATCTGTACGACATAAAAATGGTTGCGATTAGGGATTACTCTGTTTTCAATGCATTCCTATTGGAAATTTGTACTGTATAAAGGATAATTTGCTAAACATAATTTCATTTGGAACGAATTAATTCCTTTATACACAGTACCACTGTATATTGCTCCCATAAGCACTCCTGCCTTGGAGATTGTTGTCCCTGTCTCAATTTTGTGCCTCTGAACTCAGTGTTGTCTCATAAATGTCTGCCCTGAAGTGTGCCTCATTGAATTCAGAATCCAAAAACAAAGGGGTGCTTCTCTGATTGTAGATAATGCCCTTGACTTGATTGTAAGTAGAGTAACGCCCTGGATTCAAGGCATCTTCCTTAGTCCTGCTAAGAGAGAGAGAGGGAACACCTTCTGTTGCGCTCACTTGGACAATATCTGTTTGATGTCCTGTGTGTCCACAAGACAATTTTCTGTAGGATTAATTGGCTGTCTCAAATCAAAGAAGAGCTGTTGATGCCTTCAAGGTGGTGGTGCCCTCAAAGAGTATCCACATGGCACACATGGTTCCATGTACTTGATCTTCACATCAACCCCACGAGGAAGGCCAGATCGAGAGAAGGTGACTGACCCAAAGTCACTCAGTAGGTTGTATGGCCAAGTGACGATTTGAACCCAGGCAGCCTGATTGCTAATTTGACCACCTGACCACTCCACCATACTGGCAGGGCTGCAGTGCTAGAGGCGTTCAGAGAAGTGCAATAAAAGAAAAGTCTGAGGTTTCCCACTCTAAATTTGAGCTGAAATAAAACATCCTTAAAAGAAGTGGTTATGATGACAGCCCACCTGAAATTCTGCTGCAGATGACTGTTGAAAAGAAGGAAACGTCATCTTCCTCTCCCATTGACAGAAGTCTACTTTAAGATGGCGCTATTTATTTAGATTCATATCCCATCCTATTCCAAACATTCATGGTTGCCAACTATGGCTTTCAAATGAAATCAATGGATCCATTAAAAAAAAAACAGTTGCTTGAAAGAGACTGCCCTAAAGACATTCCCTGTACAAAAGCCCACACTATTTCCTGCCTCTTCCTATTCAAATATATGGTTGGTTGGTTGGTTTTCAAAGTCAACAGTTGGGCTACTTGGTTGAGAATGACTTTGATTAGAGGCACTGAATAAATTCCTCAACAAAAATTAAGTGGCAGTTGAGTTATCAACATGGAGTATTTCCATGTTTCCCCAAAAATAAGACAGTGTCTATATTAATTTTTGCTCCCAAAGATGTGCTAGGTCTTATTTTCAGGGGATGTCTTATTTTTCCAGGAAGAAGAATACAGTATACATTTATTGTTATCTTATTATCAGGGAGGCCTTATTTTTTGGGGGGGGGGAATGCCTTATATTTCAGCGAGAGGCAAAACTGTAAGTAGGTCTTATTTTCGGGGGATGTCTTATTTTCAGGGAAACAGGGTTCCTGAGATAGACAGGCACTTACCTGAGGCATTATTTAGGAATGTCAACTTGAGAACCAATAATACGACCAGGCCAGTAATTGTTTAAGCAATAATAATATAATATTTAAAAAAAATAAAAAAAAATCTTTGCTTGACAAGGTTTCTCAATTGTGTCTTCCTTTCTGAACAAAAAACAAAGAAAAATATCCTGGAAACTTGTTAACTACAAAAAAAAATAGATTCTCCTTTTCCAAAAACAAGAGGCAGCCTCTAAATAAGTTTGCAAATTTTTGTCTTTTTCTTAAATAAAAGCATCAGTCAGGCTTGACTGACTGATTAGTTAATGGAGAAACCGACATCTGCTCACCGGCATCAAGAAAGCGTGATAGGCAAAGAATTCCAGGCTGACCATCCGCTCACCAGGAACTGACTGACAGTTGGCCCAGTGATTTTATTCCTGCTAATTTCTGCCAGAAATGAATTTCCCCCACCAGAAACAGCCGCTTAGAGTTCAAAATTGAAGATAAGCGGGATATAAATGCCATAAATAAATAAATAAATAAATAATAAATAAATCCAAGTCCGCTAGCACAAATAAAAAAAACACTCACCAAGCCCTTTCCAAGTTTAATTGTGAAGTTCAAAAGAGGTGCTTAGTTCCTGCAGACACTCCCCCCCCGCCCCAGTGAAGTCTGTCAGAGGCAGTGTGAGATGAAGCACTACATTGTGTAATTAGGATTGCCTCACACACATGCATATTCTCCTGTTAACACCTTCAAGGTGATATCATGAAAAATAAGGCTCCAAAACATTTATTCTACCTAGATAAATTATAGGAACTGGAATACATTAAGAATGTAAATTAGCTGGAAGTACCGTATATGACTCCAGGAAGTGCCAGAACACCTGGATGAGGGGATTATCCCCAACAGGTAAACTGTGCCTGAGGGACAGGAGATTGTCCCATTGTCTGGAGTTCCACATTCCCTGTCTCTGCCAGACTGCTCCCAGTTGAACAATAGGACACCAATCTATGGAACACTGACTCAAGGATTTGGTCCATCAAGAACTTGATGGCACAATCACCCACCAATGCAGATTGAGGGAAACCTTGAATGAGTTTGTATGTATAAAAATTGAGGTTAAACAAATGTTCAGGGCTCACTCACACCATCCAGGGTTAGACCACTGACTGTTATTTGGCTTGGCTACAATAAATCAGACTTAAACAGTTCTGTGTTTGCGCATCCTTACTTTATTTGAATTTAACTATTGGACACTGGTTCCGAGCCAAGCACGGACTCAAAATAATCTGTAAAAACTGGTAAAGGCAATCAGCAGATGTTTAAACCAATGCTTTAAATTATTTAATTTAAACTGATAAGTGCCATTGTTTATGATTCAACGAATGATATAAAGACCATTCAGAGACTAGTGGATTTGGACTAGTGATTGAAAGAAACTCATGTTTTCCCCAGTATGGGATGTTGGAAACAGCTTTGCTTGTTTGGTTTTCTCTCAGATCCCTAGCAAGGGCTATCCTTCTTAAGCCCGCCTCCAAAAGAAATCCAAACAAGTCATGGTTACAGCATTTATCATTTCTTGCTTAGGCTGGACCAAGAATGTTGTTACCAGAGGCGAAGGAGAAAATGGCGTCCTTTTCCCCCATCCCATGTACTGACACTGATGAATCTTATTTGCCCTTGAGGTCTCTTCCAACTCTATATGATTCTATGATTCTATCATTTCCACAAGGTGCAAAGGGCCATGTTTTATACTCCTCCTGAGGCAGCACATCACATAGATACATCCCTTCCCCACCACACCACCACCACCACCACCACATTTTGCGATTGCCACTTGTCTCCTCAATATCTGTGGCCTAAAGACGCCTCCTTCAGCAAAGTAGTATGGACTTCCTTCCAACTAAAATAAAATAAAATATATTTTACTGACAGTGTGTTTAACTTGTCTGACCATTAAAAACACACACACACATACACACAGACAGGCAAAAGATAGCCCACTTAACCTGAAGCAGTTTCAAAACGTTATGAGAACCTCTGTTTAGGGCATGACTTGCTCAGAACAACAGTCTCTGTTGTTTTCCTTCTCATGCATTTCGCATGAGGACAGAACGTAGTCAGCGCTGTTTCTGTCTTAAATGTTTATCTCCTCCGTTTGAATAATTTGTGAAGCTGCCTGAAATTCATTTTTTAACTTTCAGTTTCTTCTTCTTTGTGAATTGTCATAAATGTGTGTTCTTCCGGCAGCCAAGTGTTTGTTTTGGAGTCTTATGGTTTCCTTGGCAGAAACGTAGGATTGACTCTTGAATTTATCCCATGGGTCATCAGTTTGGGACTTCTGTAAGGAAAAAAAAAGAAGAGACATATAGTCAGCTTGTTTCTCCTATGGCAGTGGTGGTAAACGTTCGGCACTCCAGATGTTTTGGACCCCAGCTCCCAGAATTCCAAGCCTATATTGCCAATGACAAAGGGTTGTGGGAGTTGTGGTCCAAAACATCTGGAGTGCCAAAGGTTCGCCACCACTGCTTCATGCCCCCCATCCAAAGAGCTTGGGAAAGTGACGGGTCCAAGAGAATGGCCTCCCCAGAAGATCTTAAAAGAAGGCAAGTCTTTCCATCATGGGAGACACCTGTGCTATTTCATGCAACTGCCACAGAACACCAAAAGTTGAGCGGGGCTTAGAATATCCCTTCTTAAAACTAGCTTCCAGCACATACATTTCAGAGAGGATAGCTGTGTTAGTCTTTTCAGGAATTTCAGGCAAAAATCAAAGGAAAAACAAAACAAAACAAAAGACACAAAACATGTGGCAACTTAAAGACTAACTTTCATAATTTAATGTAATGTTTCGTGGACTACACGTCCACTTCTTCAGACATATAGCAGCAGAATGAGGTGTGCAATATAATATGGGATGGGATATACATTTCATACCAGATCTTCATTGGGTGTAGTATATAGAGCTGGGGGGTGTGTGGATAGGGGAGGGGGAGAGGAGGAGGGGGAAGAAGAGGAGGGAGAGTAAATTAGTAGAGATGGCGGGAAGGAAGATTAGGCCAGGGTCAAGATGTAAGCATAGGGCCTTTTTACACGACCCCTAAACTCCGCCGCAAATGGCTCCCAGCTCCGGAGCCTAAAATTGTTTACCCACCAGCTCCAGAGTTTACTGAAAATTAAGTGCGGCCACGCCCACCTAAGCGCGTCCCAGCGCACTTTTCTTGTACCTGCTCTCCAAGGGTGAAAAATCTTAATGAGGATGTGCTGGGCTCTCCTCGCTTCTTTTTGTTGTTGTTTTTTGCCTCCCGCCCCTTTAAGAGAAGGAACCAGGAAGTCACGGGGCTCCGGCAGCTTCCACCAGCACCTGGAGGCAAGTCTTTATTCTTTTGTCCCTTTTTTTCTCCCTCCCCTCACGCAGCCAGCAGCCAGGACGTGCGGAGGGGGTGGGAACGCACGAAGAGCGACAAACCCCTAAGATCTCTGGTCCGAATTAAAGTGACCAGCGGATCTTAGGGGTCGTGTAAAAGCGCACATAGTTTTATGGCTCTCAGGCCAGGATCTGTTTATTTGTTAAGTGTGGTATTATGGCTCGGAGGTAAACTTCTCAAGAGACAGAAACCAGATCAGATCAGGGAGGGTGAGGGTGTGTGTGGAAAAGAGGGGGGGGAGAGAGAGAGAATTGGAGTTTTTACCTTAGAGTCCATGAAAAAAGTAGCAATATAGTAGTAATATTACATTTGATAATGACTCAAGAAATCCTGACTTATTTTTAATCCATTCTTGTGTGTCTATCATGCATATGAATCTTATCTCAGCTGTTTCTGTAATGATTCTGTTCGAAAATGGTGACCTTCAAGTCCTTCAAGGAGTGTCCAGGTAAACTGAAGTGGTTTGAGGCAGGTTTATGTGTATCGTGGTTTCTTGTCAAACTTGTGTCTATTGATGCATTTTCTTAGAGATTGTCCTGTTTGTCCAATGAAAACTGCAGATGGGCATTGTTGGCAAAAGATGGCATAGATCACATTAGCTGGAGAGCAGGTGAAGTTGCCCTTGATACTGTATTTGACATTGTTGGGTCCTGTAAATGTGTTGCCAGAGTAGATGTGCTGGCAGAGTTGGCATCGGGGTTTGTGGCAAGGTTTAGTTCCATTGTCCATGTTGCTGTTTTCTAATCTTGTGTGCATTAGCATTTGTTTGAGGTTGGGAGGTTGTCTGTAGACAAGTATGGGTCTCCCACCAAGAGCTTTGGAGAGTGACATGTTCTTGTCAAGAATGGGCTGGAGATCATTTTTAAGATGTCTCTGAGTAGTCTCACTTGTGGACTGTAAGTGACAACCAGCGGTGTTCTGTCATTTGGCCCTTTGGATATATCTTGTAGCAGGTTATCTCTGGGTATGCATCTTGCTTTGTTGATTTGCTCCTTAATCATGTGATGTGGGTACTGTAGTCTGAGGAAAGCATTTTGTAGATCCCTGAGTTTGGAGTCTCTATCCTGTGGGTCTGAGCAGATGTGGTTGTATCTAAGGGCTTGGGTATATACAATTGATTTAGTTGTGTGTTCAGGATGGAAGCTTGAAGAATGCAGATATGTATACCGGTCAGGTGGTTTTCAGTACAGTGTGGTACTAAGATGCCCATGCTGTACTTTCACAGTGGTGTCCAGAAAGGTCACCTGTTGTGTGGATTGTTCCAGGGTGAGATTGATGTTTAGGTGAAAACTATTGAAGTCCTGGTGGAATGTTTTAAGGGTCCAGATCAGAAAAATGTCATCAATGTAGCTCAATGTATCTCTATATACCATAGCCAATGATTTTACCCCCTGTTAATGATTGTTGTTAAGATTATTCAGAAAAAAAGTATAGGTCGTGTTGTTCTTCATAAAATTATTTGTACCTTTTTTTAGTTCCTTTTGGCAAAGGAGTAATTGCCTAAAAATTAGAAAATTGCATGAATGTGTAATGGAAATTGCCTCAAAATACCAGAAGGAAGCATTTCAGCCACACAAACCCCCAAAACATGAAGTAACATTAAACAGATCACATGATAAAGGTTAGCTGCTTTACCAGCTCTAGTGTTGCTTGCAAAGACCACAACCATGGCTTAAATCCTGCTGCTTAGTGCAGTAGGACATGTTTGTGTAGACCCTTCAAATCAATGGGGACTTAGGGAGTCAACTCCTCTGCAAGTTCCATTGATTCAAATGGGCTTACTCTAGTTGTGACTTACTGTGCTCAAGTGGCAAGTAGGTCCATTTGAATCAATGGAACTTACAGTTGTTTGCCAAATCCTCACCGTTTCAGGCTGGGCGCTTTAGTATGATGTGCTATGCTAAGCGACGTCGTAGTCAACGTTGTAGTGCTCTCCATATGCAAAAAGGTACATTCTCTTCCTTCTCTATCCCTGTTCAATTAGATGATTTCACCTTTAGACTTGAGGACCATATTCAGCTCCCGGTGTTATGAAATAAGCTGAGCTGAATAGTTCAGTTGTGTCCCAGATCAGCACCAGTCCTTTCATGCTCTCTGGGAATACCCCTGACCCTGGTTCCCCACTTCCTTGCAGTTTAGTTCCCTCTGCATGTGAGTGAGTGTGGCAGGAGGTAGATGTGGGAAGGAAGAGGAGCTCCTGTTCCCTGATCCCTCCCCATCAGGGAGCACACAAAGTGGACACGCTCCAAGAAGTACGATTTCTGCTTACAGAACTGACCCATCAGGCGTGCAAGTGAAGTGTGTGTCAACGTGGCCCTGAGAAAAAGAGTTTTGGTTGTACCCAGAATCGATAACATGTACACATATGAGCATGCATGTCACCGCCCCACAAAAAACAGGCAAAAGCAAAAAGCAAAGTGTTCTGCTTATATACCGCCCCATACTACTACAAGTAGTCTCTGGGCGGTTTACAAATTTTTAATTACAGTGTGCAGGCTACACATTGCCCCCCCAGCAAGCTGGGTACTCATTTTACCGACCTCGGAAGGATGGAAGGCTGAGTGAACCTTGAGCCTGCTACCGGGGATTGAACCCAGGTCGTGAGCACAGTTTTATCTGCAGGACAGGCATTTAACCACTGCGCCACGAGGCAAGTTCATAGCTCCCTCGGGTACTTTTGTCTCTCTTTTTCAAATATATATAAAATACATTTTAGTTTTTCAAAACGCACCCACATACAATAAAATAATTTTCAGGAAGACTCAGACAAAGGAAGAAAATATATACGAGGACGCAACTACACAGTGAGGGACACGCAAAGTCATTCTTATTCACTCACTGTGAAGTTGCAAGGGAAAGTCCGGATTTTCTCTGAGTGGGTGGGGCTCCGAAGTGCTAAACACCTGTTCCACTGGTGAACAAACCAGCATGAACCTCTGAACTAGCACTTCATGCTCCTCCCTGATCCGTACACACAGAACGCAACAAATGATCGGTCCAGAGGAGCCCTAAAACCATAACTAACTGACAGTGCCTCAGAACATCTTAAAAGACCACGAAGCTTTGTTCGACATCTGCTTTCACGCAACCAGCTTCATCAGAGGCATCAAATATGCAGCCACTAATTATGCACTTAGCCCTGCCATTTCTGAAAAACCACATCCTAAGCCTTAGTTTGTCGTGATTGTTCAGCTTCATTTCTCATAAACCCTTTTAAGTGAACCCACGTTTTAGAGGAAGTGGAGGCAAGCGCCCTGCAGCTACAGAGGCACATTAGGACGGCATAAACAGAACTCCCGTCTGTCCCATTGAATGTTAAGACGAGAGTGCCCATAGGAGGGAGGGAGGTAAAATATTAGCTATCACAGTCAGACTTCCTGCAGCTAACTTCCCTGTCTGCTTTGTTAATTGTATATACTGTATATACTCAAGTATAAGCCTAGTTTTTCAGCCCTTATTTTTGGCTGAAAAAATGCCCTTGGCTTATACTCGAGTCAATAAGTTTCCCCAGTTTTTGGGGGTAAAATTCGGTGCTTGGACGGCTTGGGGAGGGCAGGGGAGGGCAAGTCCTGATCGGGCGAGGGATAGCAGTGCCTCCGCTTCCCATAGGATTCCAATGAGAAGGTTGAGGGGCACCCTCTTTGGAGCTTCATAACTCAGCCCCCTTACCCCCAAATGTTTCCAAATTTCAGGGGATTCCCCAAAATCACTTTCTGAATGTACCCCTGCTACTTTGGTGTCCCCAAATGTAAGTAATTTTTGAGTGCATGTTTTTAAAAAATATTCACTCAAAAATTATTTTTAAAAACATGCAAACAGAATTTACTTACCCTGAGACTCCAAAATAGCAGGGGTACCTTCAGAAAGTGATTTTAGGGAACCCCCTGAAATCTAGAAAGATGTGTGGGTAAGGGGACTTAGTTATGAAACTCTAAAGGGGCTGGGGTAGTATTGGCAAATGTGCAGGAACTGTGCAGGCAATCAGGGAGTTTACTCTGGTATTAACTCCCTAATTGCCTCCACACTCCCAGCACACATTGCCAATCACTACCCCCAGCCCCTTTAGAGCTCAGCCGGTATACCGTATATACTCGAGTATAACTAAATAAATGCCTTCGGCTTACACTCGAGTCAATAAGTTTTCACAGTTTGGGTGGGGGGTAAAATTAGGCCCTCAGCTTATTCCCAGGATGGCTTATACTTGAGTATATACTGTACTTGATCCTCCAAACACAAGCCACATACAAGCCTGCAGGGCTGGTAAAGGCCACCTTCTGAATATTTAAAGAAAGAATATAGGAGTTGCCAGAATAAAAGCACAGGAAGAAATGAATAATGAGGTGCAGCAGGAAAAAAGTCATTGGGGGCGGGGAGTAAACAATGATTAGTAGGCCTGATTCGTGACCTGTAGAGATCATGAAATAAAGCAGCATTGTGTAGCACTGCCCCAAGACGTGAGAACACAAATGTCAAACGTTGCCACTGAGGAGTGGAGTGGTTTGCCAGCTGGGCGGAGTGAAAGAAAGTAATTAAAAACATTGTAAATTGGTCTCAGTGGCTGCATCTGGGAGAAAAACAAAACTCATGCCGGGCACGCTGTGCCTCAAAGTGGAAAAGTTATCAGAAAGAGGTCAGGATAGAAGCACCAAAATGGCCCCCTCATGGATGGGCGTTCTGAAAGACAGCCACCTCAGCGCAAATTCCCACCTGGCACTCCTGAAATGATCTCCAGATGTTTCCACCTGCAGTTCTCAATGCCTAGAGCTGCCTACACACAAGATAAAAATAAGCTACCTCCTGAATGAAGCAAACATGGTGGAGGTAAATATAGAAACATGGTCAAAAATATATATGTTTTTTTTTTCTCCTGAGATTAGTCAGTTCTGGACCTTTTGATGTGGAGCCGGTTTGGAAGTAATATCTTTCATTTCTGTGTCAACCGTTATAATGAATTACTCAAGAGGGTGCGTGCAGCCTGCTGTCCTAACCAGCCGACTGCCTCTGAGTGGTTGGCAGACCAAAGCAGAGTAGACTAGACCTTCCTGTGGTGCTGTCTAGTAACTGAGATCTTCAGTGGAGAATCCTTCTCACTGGTTCCCCGAGGACAGTGGTGGCAAACACAAGCTATTCTGGGTGGAGCAGATCATGGGCTTGGAGACAGCTTCTCACTAGATCACTCCACCTGTGAAGCCTAGTTCTTAAGGTGACACAGGACTTCTCTTTTTATGTTTTCTTTTCATTTTGCTTTTCTTATGCTTGGGTGTGTTTAGTTACTTAACACATCTACACACCAGCTTTCCAAATTCCAGTATGGCTTAGTAAAAACCTAAAATCATATCAAAGCAATATCAAATAACACCTGAAACAACAGCCAGATATAATCTTACTAAGTGAGCACTGGATGTTTCATTTTTATTTTCATGTTATTTTTTTTATAAAGGTTTTCCAATTATAAGTGAAAAGAGAGGGTTAAAAGGGATGGGTAAAGGATAGATAAAAGGTTACATAGAGAGAGGAGGCATCATAGTCATTATTTCTTCTTACATCTTTCAAACAGTTCTATATGCTAAAATCTTATTTTCTACACAAGTTGTTTCCATATTTTCATCATACAGTATCACATTACAGTATTTGGTCTTAGTTTTTAATTAACAAGCTACAGGTGTACCTTGGTTTATGAAGTTAAAGTTTCGTATTCTGGAAGACTTGCAAACCAGAAATGCATGGGGGCACAATGCATCCTAGGTACTTTTTTCGAAATGCCTTACATAACCAAGGTATTGCGGGAAAAAGTTCATAAATGGAGGCATTATTTCCAATGGATTTCCTCTTGTGAACATTAACAGAGGCATTTGTCAACCAAGGTACTTCTTAATTAATTTCTGTCTTGACTCCCTTTATATACCGGTTTCCATTGTCCTTTTATTCAGGAGTTCTGTCAGAATTTCCATTTCTGCTACTTCTAATATTTTCCCAATCAGTTTTTCTAATATAGATATTTCTTCGTTCTTCCAATATCTAGACCATAAAACCCTAGCTGCTGTTACTATATGGATCACAATCTGTCTTATTTTTATATCTAAACTTTCTGGCATGATATTCAATAAAAACAATTCAGGTGCAAATGGGTAATGAAAGCCCTTTTTTTTTTTTTTGCAAACATTGATGCACCATCATCCATTAACTTTTAACTTCTCTGCATGTCCACCAGGCATGATAAAAGCTCCTTACTTGTGCCTAACATTTCCAATACTTATTTATTTATTTATTTATTTATTATTAAATTTATATCCCGCCCATCTTCCCTAAGGAACTCTGGGTGGGATATAAATTTATACTTAAATAAATACTTATCAGAGATAATTTTGTACATTTTAGACAGCTTTTTCAGAGATGACTACCATCTGTAGAACATCTGGTATCTATTTTCTTTCAAGCTTACAGATTTATATTGTTTCTCCAAATTTGTGCCCAGTGATCGCTATCAATGTGATGACTTACATTCCGTGCCCACTCTGTCATAGAACCTTTCACCACTTCATTTGCCATTTTCCTTTCCGATAAGTGTTCATTTACGCTTTTAAATCAGTTTGTCATTCAAATCAAGCAACAGTTTATCAAATGTAATTTGGTAAACAGACGAGATGGGTGGGTGGGTGGATGGACGGATGGATGGATCAGCAATTAAAGCTGGGTCGTATGAGGAAGCATGTTGAAGTTGCTAAGAGGTGATTAAGTTACAATGAACAGTACATTTGACCAGTCCAAGACATCTTATATATCCTCTCTCTCTCTCTCTCTCTCTCTCTGTGTGTGTGTGTGTGTGTGTGTGTGGTGGGAGATCATTCCTGTTTCAGTACTTGAGGCAGCTTAAGGAACTGAAAGCTGGGTGCCTGCTTTCTGCCTGGAAACTTGCCACTGTCCCTACCAAGGAGTTTCCTTTTTTGGGTATTGGCTGAAGAAATGTGCAAAGGCTACCCTGGGCCATGTTTAGAAAGAAGCAGAGGGATAATGGTGTCCAGGGGTGATTCATTTGTTTTCATGGCAAACACTCCATCTCCACAGCGGTAGCTCTGGTTTGTTTTTGTTTTGTTTTTCTTCTGGGAAGAGTTTCTCCGCCTCCACCCCAGGCCCAGCCCCACAAATGGCTGTCTGGCCAAGGGTTTGAGTCTGACCAGCTATTGGCCAACTTGGCGGACATTCACCCCCTACCGAGAACTTCTCATTTCCCAGCTGGTTTGGCTGGCTCCCAGTTTCTGCAGTGCTTTGTTTTGCTGACAAGCATTCCGAGTTGTCCTAGCAATAATCATAAAAGCTTTTGGGCAAAAGGAGCTGTGCTTTGTCTCTGTGCAAAGGGGGAAATGTCATTTAGCAAGAAAGTTACTCCTCTTAATCCAGGAGTGATCCATTATGACATGCATTCATTTGTAGTACCATGATGTTGAACCCTAGAAAGGTTTTTCAGAGAGTTACACAGCAATGGTGATTGCTGTGATCTTGTAGTTTATCCCTCTATTTCAGTGGTTCCCAACCTGGGGGTCGGGACCCCTTTGGGGGTCGAGTGGCCATTTCACAGGGGTCGCCGTGAGCCAGGGAAGAAAAAGGCACAAACGGCTTGGGTCTGGAGGAGGTGGTGGAGGAAGCGGGAAAGAGTGAGTTACAGCTTGATAGGTTGGAGGGGATGTCAATCAATGGCACCGGAGGCTGTGATTGGCTGAGGGTGCCTTTATAGCGGGGAGTTCTTTATGGCCCCTGCGGCTGTGGCCTGCCCAAGGGGGCTTGTGGCCTCTTCCAAGCAGGGCAAGGGGGTCACCACAACATGAGGAACTGTATACAAAATTAGGAAGGTTGGGAACCACTGCTCTATCACAATTGATAGCTAGGTAGCATTTTGAAATGTGTCTACAAATGGACCATCAGTCCTGTGAAGCCATCTTCGTAAGATGTGACAACACCCTGGAAACAGGAGTAATGCATATGCAGTTCATCAGCCAATCCCAGCAGGAGGGTGGGGAATGGTATGATATAAAAAGGGTGGAGCCTAGTCAGTTGAGGCAGTTCAGTAATTTAGTTGAGTTGAAGGTTTTGAGAGTGAGTGCTGGGAGAGAGCACTGCTCTGTGAGAGTTCTGTCAGGCAGTGAGGGATATACTGTTTACTAGTTATTAAAGACAGGGAGGCTTGTAGAGTTGATTAAATCTATTGTATGTTAAAGGCAATGCATACCATCCTCAGACATTGTTATATTTATTATTTTCTCAATAAACTTTGTTATTATTTTTATATTATACATCTGAGTCTGCCCCAATTCATGAGGCGACGAGTTTAAAAGGTGGCAGCATTACCATTTCCAACACAATTACACCTGTAAAAGGGAGGGATCGTCACAATTTGGTGGCACAGCAGTGGGATGTCGAAATAAACCCGGTTGTGCCTTTGAAAACTCAGCCTGTGAAAGGGGTGACGTCACATAAGGTATTTCTGTTTTTTATATACCTGCCTCAAAGGTTCCCTCTAAGGCACACGCGTGTGCATGCAGGCCTCTTCCCTCCTCTGTGTAGAGATTCTCCTAGGCACCCACAGTAACCGTTTTTGTTCCAATCATGATGGAACCTATACTGGAGTTGAGGGGAGTCACATGCATGAGTGAAAGAGCCCCTCTCAGAGGGGCCAATAATTAAATAGCCTGGCTCCTATCAGCCATCTGGAACCCAGCACTTTGGACCTGTGAAAGGTTCTAAACATTTTCTAAAGACAGTTCCAAAAAGGGTACACCTGGGGTATATATCAGTGGTTCTCAACCTGTGGGTCCCCAGATGTTCCTGGACTGCAACTCCCAGAAGCCTCCACCACTCGCTATGCTGGAAGGGATTTCTGGGAGTTACAGTTTAGGAACATCTGGGGACCCACAGGTTGAGAACCACTGGAATATATCATTAACATTAGACAATTCTCAGAATGGAAGCAGTAGCACATGAGTATGAGCTATACAAAAGCACCTTTTTTGGACACTGTAAAAATCTGGGTGTCCTTGGTCTCAGCTGCAACCAGGAGTACAGCTAAATTGTGTCAGCTAAGGGATTTCAGGAGAAGTGTAAAAGTGCAGAGGGCATTCCTATTTAATGCCCCACAGTCTCACTCATTCTATACCCCAGAGCACAGAGAGAACTCCTAGTTCCCTGAGCTCCTTGCCCTCTGAAGATGCCGGCCACAGAGTCTGGTAAAACGTCAGCAAGAAAAACTTCCAGAACATGGCCAAACAGCCCCAAAAACTCAAAACAACTATCAGGTCCTGGCTGTGAAAGCCTTTGAGAACATATTGCATCCCTATTCTTTGATCTGACCCAGCAGCACCTTGCTATGATCTAGATAAAGTTTTGATATGCTTCCTCTCATCCAGCCCATTACCGATATCAAATACTGTTTCAGTTCTGAAATAGTACTACGTCCTCCCATTGGGAAGAAAGAAATTTTCAATCATTTCATGCCAATGTTGGACAGCAGGCATCACATTGTGAGCTTGCCCTTCCAAGAAGGAAAATGCCCTTTCGTTTCAAGGGGAATCCCAGAAGGACACTTGGTTGATGGTCCTGGAAGCTGTCAAGCAGATGCAACCGGCACAAACTCTTCCTACCCACATTCTGGCATAGATCATCTACTGAGTTCATCAAAACTGTCTTCGTCCCATAACGAGGTTGGAAGTCAGACCAAAATGGATTGAGATCATCCATGTCACCCAGAAACTCCTGGGATGGAGCAGCCACCAAGCAGTATCTCATCCAAGAATGGAATATTGAAGGTTGGCCAGTAATCACCCGTTCTAGGAAGCCTCCTCTACCCAGTAAAGATCTTACCCTTTCCTCCTTTAGGTAGGCTCCAGTGTTCTAGAGGTGATTCATCACTCCCTTTATCCCCCTGGCCAGATCCCAGGGTTTTTTGTGAGCCAGGAATGGAAGGGGTCCAGCACACACGTGTTGCTTCAAATTTCTTATATAGTGGAAGAGTCACGGGAAGAGTCCTCAGGGCAAGGATGGTCCTTTTCAAGTCCTCCCTACTGGAGGACATAACCAGAGCTTGGCAATAATCAAAGAATGCAGAACGCAGTGAGGGGTCTTTAACAGGTTGATGATGTCCTCCTGTTTATACGTGCAGAACTAATTGCACTACAGCTCTTCATCTTTCCAGAGAGGTCCCTCGGCTTCTGGTTCCAACTATGGGTATTTGTACATGACCCCTAAACTCCGCCGCAAATGGCTCCCAGCTCCGGAGCTTAAAATTGTTTCCCCACCAGCGCCGGAGTTTACAGATAATTAAGTGCGACCACACCCACCTAAGCGCGTCCCAGCACACTTTTCAGGTACCTGCTCTCCGGAGGTGAAAATTCCTGGTGCGGATATAACGTAGTGACTGCCGGGCTCTCCTTGCTTCTGTTTGTTCTTTTTTTGCCCCCCCCGCCCCTTTAAGAGATCTGAATGCAGTGCCGGGATGGCAGAATGGAGGTGAGCGGCATTCTTTTCTTCCTTTTTTTCTCCCTCCCCTCACGCAGCCAGCAGCCAGGAGTGCAGAGGGGGTGGGAACGCAGGAACAGCGACAAACCCCTAAGATCTCTGGTCCGAATTTAAGTGGCCAGCTGATCTTAGGGGTCGTGTGAAAAGGCTCTATGACAGCCTCCTTCTGGAGTGAACCATAGAAAGACAAATTATCAGTGCATAATATAGCAGGTCCCACTGTAGCTGTCCAAGGTCCTGTTTGGGCTGGCTCTCTGCATGAGATTTTTTGTGTGTGTTTTGCCTTGAGTTTGACTGCTGAGAGTTGCCTTTCCTTGCCTTAATGACTTAGGACTTATATGACCTGGCCTTGCTATCATAAGCGTGTGTAGCATTAGAGAGGCTGTGCCACCTCACCTGGATAACTGAGAATCTCCACAGATATCATAAGGAGGGAAAGCTACAGTATATACGAAAAAGGCCGAGACGGTCTAGTTTGAAGTCACTATTTTTGGTTACTGACAGTTGCCAATTGCACAGCCCAGGGTGTTGTTGAACAGAATGTCTTAGTTGGCAATATGCACTATTGTTGTTAACCTCTAGGAAAAGGGTAGCTGGAAACCCTGCATCACTCTTTCTGAAACAGAGGTTTCACTATTAGCTTTCTGGCTGGTAACTACAAATAGTCCCGTCCTCATCTCCTGTTGGAGAACACAAAATACGCCATAAAAAAGTGGGCACAGTTACACAGTTTTTATTCAAAAATGTGCTTTTAAATGCAGTCAGAAAGCTTGCGAAAAACTGAACTGGAATGCCGGCAATGCAGCTATGCAGTTGAAAGAAGAATTGACAAGCCAGACCCACAGGAAGTGGCAGAAAAAGGGGTACAATATACAGTTTTTACTGCATATTTTCTGGGTCCTCTTGTCATTAGAGAAGCAAATAATTGAGCATTCTAAGGGAAGTTTAAGGGCGGTATAAAAAAGATGGGCGGTATAAAAATGCAACAAATAAATAAATAATTGGCCATGACTCAACTCTCGGGATAACCTCACCTAGATGACTGAGAATCTCCACAGACATCATTCTTTATAAAGTGCAGCACTTTGATGAAAAATTAACTTCACAATGAGGCCCAGTTCTTAGAACTTCTTCCAAACTCACATATTGCTATGTAATTCAACTCACGGCCCTTGCTCGATGGATGCTGTAAGGAAATAAAAAACAGAGGCCAGGGTCCTGTTGATATTTACAAGCATGGAAATCCAACTGTGAGGTGTCATGATGTTACGAGGTGCTAATCCAGTGCCTGGTCACTCATGATTGGCATCTGATCAGATTCCATGGTTACAGCCCTGCACATAACTGACTAGATGTAGGGGGAAATTGTCCAGCAAAAAGCAGGCACCTGTTTGCTTATAAATATTTTCACTGTGGATTCTAAAATCAGAAAGAAAAATCCCAATAGAAATAACAACAGAACTGGGTCATGTTAAAGCAGCATTTTTATCCTGGAGGGTGCATGTCTGTAGCAGCCCTGCTTGTGGCCGCCATTAGCCATGTAGGTCACTGGGATATGTGGAATGGTGAACATCCCAGCACTGCTGGATGGAAGCGTTTGTGTGTAGTGTGCGTGTGAACTCTGGTGACACTGAATGGGTCCCTAAGTTGGCAATCTTATACAGCCTGGTGGAGAAATGGGCAGACGAACAGGGAAGGAACCAAACTAATGAGTGGGTTGATTGGAAGGTGAAGAATTTCCGCCTTATACCATAACTTCTTCTTGTTGTCCACATCACCTTCCTCTGGTGAGAGACAGAGAGATGCATGGGTTTGTCTGAAGATTCCCAGTCATCCAGGTGTGTTTATCTGGACCTTGAGTCATGACAACTTGAGAAAAGAGGTCCAGTGGCTGTACAGAGGTTCATGCCTCCATCTCAATACTGAGATGAAGTCATGAAAGGGTCAGAAGGGCAGCTCCTCCAAGTGCCAGATGAGTTTCAGCCCAGGCGTTATCTTGACTAGAGATATGTGACAAACTTGGAAGGACTTGGCTAGGACACGAAGGAGAAGGTCCTCCAAACACAAGTTGAATCCTGTGCTTGGCTTATCATGGTGTGCATGGAAGTGCAAAGTGCATATTCAGAGAAATATCGCCTCCAAGCATCCATTAAGACTCAGCCTCAGAATCCCCTTTTATTTCTGAACATTGATCAGAGATAAGGGGGGATTCGTTTTCTAAAATAGAGAAGATGGTGCACGACATGGGGCAGAATATCCTGGACCAGATTTTGGCTTGTGCACTGGAGATTTCTTGCCCTTCTCTATAACTTACTAATGAATATGTACTGGTGAAGTTAATAGGATTTATTAACAAACTTATATAGGACTGGGCATAAAAATATAATCATGTACTCACCTATAATGGCTTATATACTGTGTTACATACTCATATGTAATGGATGAGTAATACACCTAGAATTTGCTCTGCAAGTTCACCTTTTCCCCCTTTTAACTACCTTCATGTGATCTGATTAATTCTCCCATGATTCAGTACCACTCTCCTCCCCAAACTAATTCTGAACTCCTTTCGGGTTTTCATCTGCTTCCATAAATGCCACGCTGATTGCTTAAAGTACAATGTTAACACACGGGGGGTTCATTTAATGAAAGAAAGTGCAGCAATGGGGTGAGATGAAGTGCACAATCAGCTTGGGGTGAGAAGGAATGTGGTAATCAATACCGCTTAATCATCATTGCGCTCCTCCTCCTTACTTATGCGGGATATTTCTGTAAAGGATGCTGTGCATCTGAAGTTGAACTCTGTCTTGCCCTGTGGCTTTTCTCTCACAATTTTACAGGCCGAGGATCAAATTTCATTGCATTTATCTGCAGCCTCCTAAGGAAAGAGAGTGTTGGAATATTTAGCAAGATTTACATTTCAGCCATTACAGGATTAATGTGAATGTAGAGTATTATGGGCTGGATTTAATGTGAAGAGCAAGGCCAATTGGTTGTTGAGATTACACCACCTGGAATGTTCCGGTAGAAGTCTAGTTAGTAGAGATGGGCACGAAAAGAATTTTTATTTGTTCTGTTATTCATTATTCGTTTCCTTACCTAACGAAACGAAATAATGCACCAACCCATCAAAGAGCCAGGAAACGAACAGAAACGGAAATTTCCGCTTTGTTCCTTTCATTTTTCATTTTCCCATAGGAATGCATTGAAGCAGTGGATTCCTATGGGAAAAGCTTCCCTTCCAATTGGTGTGGGGAAACCGCAGGCTTTTTCCCACCAGAAGCCGGTGCCACCAATCAGCTGTAGCGCTGGCTTTGGCGGGAAAAGGATTTTAAAAGCCCGCGGTTTCTTCCACCATTTTCTGAAGACTCCTGCCGGGCTCTCAGTTCCTCGACCCCTTTAAACCCAGCCCAGTCAGTATCAGGGAGACCCCCTGGTACAGACTGGGCTAGGTTTAAAGCGGTCCAGCAATTGACAGCCCAGCAGGAGCCTTCAGAAAACAGGTCGGGAGGAGGAAAGTTGAAGAGCGATTGTGCTGTCCTCCCGAGCTGTGTTCTGAGGGCTCCTACCAAGCTGTCAATCGCTGGACTTTATCTATCATCTCATGGGCTCTGAGTTATCCGTGACGGATCAGGAAAGAAATCTTGGTGTGTTGGTGGACAGCTCCATGAAGGTGTCTACCCAATGTATGGCAGCGGTGAAGAAGGCCAATTCCATGCTAGGGATTATCAAAAGGGGGGTTGAAAATAAAACAGCCAACATTATAATGCCATTATACAAAACAATAGTAAGGCCCCACCTGGAGTATTGTGTACAATTCTGGTCACCGCATCTCAAGAAAGACATAGTGGAACCGGAAAAGGTGCAGAAGAGAGCGACTAAAATGATTACTGGGCTGGGGCACCTCCCTTATGAGGAAAGGCTAAAACATTTGGGCCTCTTTAGTCTGGAAAAAAGGCTCCTGAGGGGGGAATATGATTGAGACGTACAAAATAATGCAGGGCATGAGTACAGTGGATAGAGGGAAGCTCTTCTCCCTCTCACAAAATACCAGAACTAGGGGACACCCACTCAAACTGAGGGCTGGGAGAGTAAGAACAGACAACCCAGCGCATTGTTAGTCTGTGGAACTCTCTGCCACAGGGTGTGGTGATGGCATCTGGCCTGGATGCCTTCAAAAGGGGATTGGACAAATTCCTGGAGGAAAAGTCCATCACAGGTTACAAACCATGATGGGGATGTGTAATCTCCAGGCTTAAAACCAGGGTACTTCAAGGACCAGATACAGGGGAGTGGTATCAGAAGACAGATATGTAGTCTCATGCGCTCCCAGAGGCATCTGGTGGGCCCACTGTGAGATACAGGAAGCTGGACTAGATGGGCTGTTGGCCTGATCCAGCATGGCTCTTCTTATGTTCTTATGTCCCCTTTGAACCTGACTCAGTCTGTACCAGGGGGACACCCTGGTACCAACTGGACTGGGTTTAAAGGGGTCCAGCAATTGACAGCCCGGCAGGACCCATAAGAAAATGCTAGGGAGGGCAGCTTGACCCCTGGCGGCTCTGGCAGCGCACGGCTCCGGGAGGGCTCCCCGCGGCACCGGGAATGCTTTTCCAGCGGGTGCCGGAAAACGACACCTGAAAAACGGAAATGACCCAAAGCGGGACCCAGGGCCCGAATAACGAGCACGAAATGCCATTTTGGCATTTCGTGCCCATCTCTACTAGTTAGCGTGTGTGCCTTGTATTATTAGAGAAGAGAAGTATGTTCCTAGCTTAGCAAAGTGGCTGTTAGAATAGTTATTGTTAGGAAACCTCCCGTGTACCTTTCCCTTCTAGTTAAATAAATAGTTTTTCTTCATGTAGTAACACAAGCGGTGTCTCTCTCATTAAAGCAACTAAAAATCATCTGCAACCACTGATCCAACAAAGAGCCCTATTCATAAGACTAGTGAAGGCAATAAAAGCAGGGGTGGGGGGAAACAGGACTTAAGTCTGCTGTTCCCAGTGGCCCTTCATATGGAGCTTCTTCATTTAAAACACAGAGAGACAGAGGTTCTCTACCAGAGCCAGCCCTACCATCAGGCAAAGTGAGGCAATCAACTCAGCTGGGAGCACACAGCTGTGTATGCCATACAGCCTAAGCTAGTTTGTTGCTTTTGGTGTGATGCCCCATCTCTAAGGACAAAATTAAGATTCAGCTGCTGGTGGTTCAGGCAAGCTTCTGTATATGAAATGGAAGCGGGGCCACTCTGATAGCAAAGTGCCTCCACCTCCATTTCTTTTCCTTAGCAAAACCTTTTGGAGTGTATTTCAGACCAGGAACCCACACAGATGCATGCAGGTCAGAATTCAGAAAAAAGTGACTTTGGAAAAATAATTCACTACATAATTGTTACAACAACCCCACCCTATCATGGGCATTTGCAGAGTTGTGCTGTTTTTTTTTAAAATTGCATTACTAATTGTTTTTCATGATTGCTAAATCCCTTGGGGGGGATTTATAAGTAAGAAAATGACCTACCAAAGCAACAACCCATATCCAAAGCAATTTTAGCTGTGCAAAAAGCAATGTGAACATTAAAGAACCACACATTGTCTTTTAAAGGAGGAAAGTAATGGCGTTGCCACTCATAAATCATTACCAAAAGGAACGTCATGATGCTCCTATTCGCCATAAAGAGTTAGATTTTTACAGCCAGCATTGTTAACGACTGAATAACACAATACTAGTGAACAATGGGGGTAGTGAGTGCATGTGGTAATGCACATGGATAGGGGGTATAGCGGACACAAGCCCATCACCTGCCCTCCACATGTTCACTAATTGCACAAACGAGGTGCTCCTGTGTTTTCATAAGTTGTCTCCTTTCGGGGAAAGCCAGAGTCTTGAAACAGCAACCACATCTGGCTCTTCACTGTCATTGCCAGAATGGTTCCCAATCTTATGGTTTAGGCTGAGTGTCTCCCTTTACAAAGAAACCAAACCAACACACATGCATTTCTTTATCCATCCATTATTTGCCACGCTGAGTTCAATGGTTCTCAAAGCAATAGGATCAATATTCTGGGTGAGGCTGTGGACACTCCAGGGATTGCTTTGCCTTTGTCCAAAGTAGCCACGTGCAAAACCAGAAGCGAAGGGCTGGCTGGGTGTCTGTGCGTGTGCATGTGTGTGCATGTGAGCAAGGGAAAGGGAAAGACACACAGAGAGAAATATTCGAGAAGGCCACTTATAAGTGCATATTTTACATGTAATAATACTGCTGATTATATAAGACCAGCTTGGAAAGGAAGAATCAGTTGCTCCAGAGACTATGGATTCTGTGTGCACGAAACAATGTGTGGTTCTTTGCGTTGTGGCTTTCTGATCTTTTTAAATTCCTAACTAGAGATAGGCACGAATCAAAAAAATGACGTTTTGTTTGTCGTTTGTCGTTTGGAGGGTCCATTTCGGTTTGTTTCCGTTTTTCGTGAATTTTTGAAAAAAATTCATTTTCGTTTCTGTTCATTTCATTACCGTTTCGTTACCATTTATTTCAATTTTTTATGAATTATTTTTAGCATTTAAGCAATTCACTGTATTGCAGGAACGGAAATGAAAAGCACGACAAAATTTCCAGTGTTTCTGTTCGTTTCGTTTCATTTTGGAGACAAAATTCATTTGTCGTTTCGTTGCGTAACAAAAGAAAAAACGAAAATGGAAACAAAAACGAAAAATTGTTCGTTTCGTGCCCATCTCTATTCCTAACCCATAGATGGCTTTTCACCAGGAACCCCATGGTGCAGGGGTTAAACTTCTATACTACGGCTATAACTGTACTCACAATCTTGGGTTCCATCCCAGGTAGCTGGCTCAAGGTTCACAAAGCCTTCCATCCTTCTAAGGTCAATAAAATAAGTACCCAGCTTGCTAGGGTATATGTGTGCAATGTGTAGCCTCCACAATTAAATTCTAAGCCACAGCCCAGAGGGGGCTTTAAGCACTATGGGGCTGTATATACTGGAGGCAGAACACTTTACTTTTGCTTTCTCTTGCATCACCCGCTTGCCTTCCGCTTTTATGATTAGCCATTTGCTTTGGCATCTTGATACACACGTCCTGTCAAGGTTTATAACCAAAAATGAGTTATAACCTGGCAGAGCTTTGTACAGACCAGTGGAATTGCAGCTGGTGTGGGCTACAGAAGAGCCAGATAGCAGAGCTTAAAATGAAAACACAGACTCAGCGGTGATTCCCTTCCCCAAACTTATCTGTATTTACAAAATATACACACAGCAAACTTGGTAGAATCGGGAGGCATAAGCGTAGTCAAAATACAGTCCAGTGATCCAACAATCCAGGGAGTCACCAATCCGACTGGTAAAATGGCGTGCTGCTCTCTGCAACGTACCCCAACCACATGTACTATATACATCAAGCCTCCTTTTATGCTCTTGGCTGATGCAACTATGATTCAGCATTTGGAGAACTGAGCATGTGCAAAGGGTCACCTGATGCCTATACCTATTAAGCAAATATTCCACAGATGGGCAGCAATTTCTGTATAGTCATTCTCCCAGAATTCAATATGCCAATTCACTTTGAGAACAAACCTTGAGATGTCCTATTATCATAGCCATGCAGTACTGTATTCATAATCTAGTGTGTGTTTTAATGGTCGAGGCCCCCAGTTACATTCCTAGAACTGTGACTCTGTGGTGATTTACAGGTGTATTATTGTAGTCTTAAGTACCTGTCCACATGAGGTACATACCAGTTGCAAGGTCTAAGTTGCAGTCCTAAATATTTTTGAGAGAGTAAGGCCCAGTGAACTAAGTGGAATTTACCTCTGAGTAAATGTGACCCCTATATTCTGAATAGGACATCAGCACCCTATGAACGGGCAGCCCCTCTGAATGTCCATGACAGACTAACACCTTGTCTTTTATTCCCTTTGCGCTCTGTTTAGTCTTGTCATTTGCATTTGGCGAGTAAAAAGTGGCTTAGAAGTGGTCAGTGCTGTAAGAAATCAGCTGAAATATCTTTTAGAGCCTCCCCAAATCCCAGACCAAACATGGGGGCCAGATGAAACTGACTGCTGAAAATCCATACCTATCTGGGTTTTATGATTTATTGCAAAAATATGTTCAGCAGCAGGTATGCACTTGAAAAATGTGCAGAAAGCACCCCAAAGCCCAGAGATCATCTGGTAGTGGGGCGGCTAAATTTTTTTGTAAATAAATAATAATAAACAAAGCACGTTTTAAACCTCAGAAGCACATGCCTGTTAAGGCATTCATTTTTTAAAAAAAATGCTCACAAAAATACATACACATTTCCCTTCTCTCTTTAAAAAAATGTCTCCAGGGAACTTATTTCAAGGGCTGAAAGGCCCGGGTCCATGGAAGTGGATATGACCTTTCTGCCTCCCCTTTGTGCACAGGTCTTTCCAATGAGCGCCTGAGAAATAATGCCCCCCCCCCCACGCTCAGTGTGATCAACAGAAAAGACTTTTGTGTAATCCACGCCACGCGCCTGCAAAGGCTCACCACTAAATTACATATACCTGCAGGACACTGTATGTATGTGTGTGGCTTTAGTCAGAACATATTCACACTAAAGTGTTAAGCCCCAGTATTCCATACACCTGAAATGCTTTTAATTCACTCTACAAAAGCAACTAACAATGCTGCCAGAAATGGGAAGGTTTAAAACAAATCAATGTATAGTTACTCTTGCTCGGGGTCTTTCTTCAAGTCCCCATTTGCATTGGAATCAGGCCCCTCTCTTTGGCTCTGGTTCTTCCACTTTCAGCGCCAGGTGCTCATATAACAGAACACATCTCCATATGAAAACCACCCACAGCTCTGCCTTTATGATCATGTAAAAGGTAAAAAAGTGAAGGCCCCCCCCCCGCTCACGTGTGCTAGTCGTGTCCGACTCTAGGAGCGGTGCTCATCTCCATATTCAAGACAACGAGCCAGTGTTGTGCAAGTCCATGGCCATGTGGCCGGCATGCCTGCACAGAAACACTGTTTTACCTCCCTGCTTTTCAAGGGGCCACACATTTATCTACTTGCATTTACATGCTTTGGAACTGCTAGGTTAGCAGGGGTTGGGGTTAAGGGCAGGGGTTCACTCTGCTGCGTGGCACCCGGGATTCGAACTGCTGAGCTGCCAACTTTGCAGCTGACAGTTTCCAGTGCTCTAATGGGCTGAGCCACCACGACAAACACGTTCATACCACAAAAATACCCACCCACCTCAAATGAATGCACAGAGCCCCGTGGCGCAGTGGTTAAATGCCTGTACTGCAGGTAAAACTGTGCTCACGACCTGGGTTCAATCCTTGGTAGCAGGCTCAAGGTTTACTCAGCCTTCCATCCTTCCGAGGTCGGTAAAATGAGTACCCAGCTTGCTGGGGGGGCAATGTGTAGCCTGCACACTGTAATTAAAAAATTGTAAACCGCCCAGAGACTACTTGTAGTGGTATGGGGCGGTATATAAGCAGAACACTTTGCTTTTTGCTTTCTGCTTTTTGAGTTTTTCAGGTCTTTTCGCCTGCCCTGGATGTACGGACTTGGTGCCAGGTGGTCCCCATCCTAGGACTTCAGCTCAGCCACCAAGTCTATGGATCCCTTTAGATATGGATACATTTCTGGACCTTCTTGTTCTCCACTCAATGCAAGGACTATAATGACCAGCCTAATGAAACATGCTGGGGAACTCAGAACACCACAGCAGGGTTAGGTTTTTGTTTTGATAGTCCAGTAAAATAAGTTCCCAGTGCTGATTATTATTATTGTGGTGGTGGTGGTGGTGATGATAGATCACACCACTGTATTTCTGCTTTGTCTCCTGGTTTTTGGTTACTCACTTCTCAGCCACATGTATCTTCTTACAGAGTCTTATTTGAGTACAAAGTGCAGGGAAGAGACATACATACTATCCATCAATCTTGGACAGAAATGTAGTGAAACGTAATGCAGTGAAACAAAGAAATGGGCTTAAATGTCATTTTGCACTTTCTTTGCTTTTTCCTGACAAAGCACCTGGGTAGCTTAAGCCATAATGATGAAGTATGTTGGATAAAATCAGAAGTGTAGAGAATGAGAATTATTTTTTTTTTAAAAAATCCTCCATTTTATGGATTAGAGTTGAGCCTACGAAATCTGCTGCACAGGAAGAGGGAGTTTAGTGTATAAAGTGATGTCCATGCATATTTCACTAACACAGAAAGTCTTTCCTTTCCTTTTTTTTAAATTCATCTTCACAATACCCGTGCACCATTGTGATTTCTAACGTGAGGAGGCTGGCACTGCAATAGTACATAAGGTTTATGACAGTTGGCTTGCCCTGTTTACTTTATACACGACCCCTAAGCTCTGCTGCAAATGGCTGCAAACTCCAGAGCTTAAAAATGCTTCCCCACCAGCTCCGGAGTTTGCAGACATTTAAGTGCGACCCAGCGCACCTTTCAAGTACATGCTCTTGGGAGGTGAAAAATATTTGATGCAGAGAGTGCCTGAGTTCTCCTCGCTTCTTTTTGTTGTTTTTCTTTTGCCTCCCGCCCCTTAAAGAGAAACCAGGAAGTGAACGGGGTCGGAGCAATTTCCACCGGCACCGGAGGTAAGGCTTTCTTCTTTTGTCCCTGTTTAAGGCTTTTTTTCCTCCCTCCCCTCACTCAGACAGAACAAGGAAGTGCGGGGCAGGTGGGGACGGAGGAACAGCAATGAACCCTCAAGATCTCTGGTCCGAATTTAAGGGACCAGCGGATCTTAGGGGTCGTGTAAAAAGGCCCTTAGACATAACTGCAATAATTTTAGTTGGCTGTAGGTGATGGGAATCGGGGATTCTTTTACCTTCATCCTCCACCCATATACAACTGCTACAAAGGTCTACTTGACTTTCTCTGCACATTTAAGAAGAGCATGAGAAAAGTTGCATGAGCTATCCTGACCCAGTGTTCTCAGCCAGTTGTCCTGCTGTCGCAGGATCGTAGAATCATAGAATCATAGAGTTGGAAGAGACCTCGAGGGCCATCTAGTCCAACCCCCTGCCGTGCAGGAACCCCATCACAATATTTCCGACAGATGGCCATCCAGCCTCTGCTTAAAAACCTCCAAGGAAGGAGACTCCACCACCCTCCTTTGGGGCAGCATATTTCACTGCCAAACAGCTCTAACTGTCATGAAGTTCTTCCTAATGTTTAAAATGAATCTCAAACATGTCAAGAGGAATGCTATTGACATATAATATATGCAGCATTTTAGCCATGCTGCCCGTGGGGACCCTGGAAATTGTCATTGAGAAACCCAGGTCTTCACCGCTCTGTCTCTTTCCCATACCCATGCTAATGTATCTGCACGGGGCTCCTTCATTCAAGGAGAAAACGTGGTCGATCAGGGTCTCCTCTGGGGTGGAGAAACACTACGCATCTGCTTTGTCACGTGCAGCCTAGCTGGGTGCAATGCGCTGCCAGTCAAATCAACAGTGTGACAAGAGGACGGTAGACTTTGGGGCCATAGATTCTTTCACATGGTTCAATGCAAGGGGATGGGGTCATGCCACAGAGGGGGTAGGGGAGAGAGAGAGAAAAGCAAAGTGTTCTGCTTATATACCGCCCCATACCACTTCAAGTAGTCTCTGGGTGGTCTACAGTTTTTAATTACAGTAATGCAGGCTACACATTGCCCTCCCACCCCCAGCAGCTGGGTACTCCTTTTACCGACCTCGGAAGGATGGAAGGCTGAGAGAGCCTTGAGATGGATACCTGGGGTTGAGCCCCAGGTCGTGAGCACAGTTTTACCTGCAGTACAGGTGTTTAAACCACTGTGCCACGGGGCAGAGAGAGAGAGAGAGAGAGAATTACTACAGTACAAATTTGGTGTTCATTCGGTTACAGACAGAGGAGGGAGCTAAAAAAATGACAACGAAAGGCCAAGTTGGCAAAGCAGAAAATCATCTACCACAAACTGCCATTTAGGTTTAAGCTTCTTAATATCATGGGGAGCTCTTTGCTTTTTCCCACCACCTCTCTCTGGTTTTTAACCTGAAGCAGCCAAAACAAGCTGTTTCTCAGTGGAAGGGTGGAAGGGAGGGATGGAGGAAGAGACATTTCCCTTCTGGTCATCTTTCAGTTCATCCTCCCTGAATTATCTACTCTGCTGTATACTTTCTCTACAGAGGCTGGGCAAGGGAGGAGAGGGGCAGGTGGGGAGAATCGGGTGCTTTTTTTAAACCTCTGCCTCCTTGGCCTTGCTCGCTTCCAGCTTGGATCTTCTGCAGAGGAGTAATTGGAGCACAGTGATGATGACCATGGGGAGGAGTGGGTGGGGGCGAGGCCCTGCTCATTGAAGGCTATTACAGTATCCCCTGCTAGGGTCTGTGAGCTAGATAACAAGCAGTAGACCAGGCCTGCCCAACAGGTAGCCCGCGAAGGGTTCAAAAGTAGCCCGCCAGCCACCAATAAAAAAGTGAGGGGATAAGTTCTCAACCCCAACCTCCCACATCCCAAAGACCAACATGGCCCCAGCAAAGTTCTGGGGCTGCTAGCCCACTGTCTTAGCCGAGCAGGGCAGTTCAAGGGCCATGGCATGGTCCCCTGCTCCCCCCACTGGCCAGATGATCGAGCGGGTGCAAGGGAAGCATGTGCATGGTCAGCCTTCCCATAGGAATGCATTGAAAATCAATTAGTTCCAGAAGAGCATGTGCTTGGGATGGACAAAATTCGTAAGTAGAGGCATTAGTGTAGTAGCCCTCAGACACTTTGGGCCAGAAAAAGTAGACCTCAGCCTGTTCAAAGTTGAACAGCCCTGCAGTAGACGATGTGCTATCAGCCTGCCTCCTCCACTTCCACTGGAAATTCTGGAAGGCAGAGCCCACTTCCCCATGATGGATTCTCAGCTGAATCAAATTGGAAAGGGGCAGCTGCAGGGAAGGGTGCACACCCACCACATTTCCCCCACACCCGGACCGCCAAGGGCTGCCCATGACTCTCTTTTTTGTTTTTCAGAACTGAAAGTAGCTGGGAGGTTGCTTCTGTTTGTTTTGTGCGGGGGAATCCCTTCTGCTCTGAAAATGAAGGGAGGGAACCATGTTAAAAATGGATTGTTGTGCCTCCTGGAGGCTTCTGGGCATATATCTGTCCATTTTTAAAGACTAAATTAAACTTTGCATGGGTGGGTGGAGGCCTTGTGGTTCACACGTGGTTGGCAGGATGCCCGCTGCCTGTCCCAATTTAGACTGAGCTTGAAAAAAGTTACTTGTCTCTCAAACGGAACATGCCGGGCTTCCAGCTCTTATGTAGGCTCACATGTGGAAAGCAGGCTTCAGATTTGCCCAGCAGCACCAAATTAAAGATGCCTGTGAGAGAGGACAGGTGGCATGAAGGGTCAGTGAGACTGGTCCAGGTCTAGCACTAATCTTACTCCCTGTGATATAAAGATTAATCTTCTATACTAAAATTAAAAAAGGAAAGGAAAGAAAGCAAAGCAAAGCTGTGCTGTTTATATACTCCCCATTAGAGATGGGCATGAAATGAACAATTTTTTGTTTCTGTTTTCGTTTTTTCGTTTCGTTACGTAACGAAACGACAAATGAATTTTGTCTCTAAAATGAAACGAAACGAACAGAACCACCGGAAATTCTGTTGTGCGTTTCGTTTCCGTGACTGCAATATGAGTGAATTGCTTAAAATCCTAAAAAAAAATCACAAAAAACTGAAATAAATGGTAACGAAACGGTAATGAAACAAACGAAAACGAAAACGAATTTTTTGCAAAAATTCACGAAAAACGGAAATGAACCGAAACAGACCCTCCAAACGACAAACGACAAACGAAATGCCATTTTTTTAATTCATGCCCATCTTTACTCCCCATAGCCCTTAAAGCACTTTCTGGATATCTGGAAGTTGAGTCATGGCTACTGGACTTCTTTTTTGAGAGATAGAAATGTTTCGCTGTTCATCCAAACAGCTTCATCGGTCTTAATACAGCTAGTGCAAGTACTCCAATGTAGAGGTCTGAACACCCCTCACTGCATTGGACCGCATATACTATATTGCTCCTTTTATGGTTTGGTATCGGATCCTTTGGGTGGACAAGTCTCTGCCTTAGTGTGTTTGTAGGTTTGAAATAAACAGGGATCTGGTGTTTGCCAAAAATCCTTTTAAGCTTCTCCGACACTCCAGCCATGTAAGGAATGACCAGGTTCTTCCGTCGGGTCTGGCTCTCAGACTGATCCCTTGTTCTTCTGGGATGGCCCACTGCTTTGTTGAGGAGCAATATAGTATATGCACTATGCAGTCCAAAGCAGTGAGGAGTGTTCAGACCTCTACATTGGAGAAACTAAACAGCCATTAAACAGAAGGATGGCCCAACATAGGAGGGGTAACAGCTCAGATCCAGAATCAGCAGTACACCTCCATTTGAAGGACAAAGGGCACTCTTTCAAAGATGAAGATGTACACATATTAGACAAAGAAGAGAGGTGGTTTGAGAGAGGAGTAAGGGAAGCCATTCATGTGAGCATTGAAAACCCCTCCATCAACAGAGGTGGTGGGCTCCAGCATAGTCTATCTGCTACTTATCAAGCTGTGCTTTTCAAAGTACCGAGACAAATCAAAAAGCCTTCACCACCAAGGCCATAGCTAACGACCCATTCTTGATGTGTTTCAGCACCTTAGGCCATTGTTCACCTTAAGGCTATGAATACTTACTATTTTCTCCCTAACGAGCCTATTTAGGCCATTGTTCATCTTATGAGCCTAATTCAGGCCAGGGTGACAAGAGGTCAAAGCTGCCTATAAGATGGAGGATTTGCACTAGCTGTATTCAGACCAATGAAGCTGTTTGGATTAACAGTGAAACGTTTCTATCTCTCAAAAAAGAAGTCCAGTAGCCATGACTCAACTTCCAGATAAACTCATCTGGATGACTGAGAATCTTCACAGACACTTTCTGGATAGTTTACAACTTAACAGATTTATACACGACCCCTAAGCTCCACTGCAAATGGCTCCCAGCTCCGGAGCTTAAAAATGTTTTCCCACCAGCTCCGGAGCTAACAGAAAATTAAGTGCGACCCCGCCCACCTAAGTGCGACCCAGCGCACCTTTCAAGTACCTGCTCTGGGAGAGTGAAAAATTTTGATGCGGAGAGTGCCGGGCTCTCCTGGCTTCTTTTTGTTGTTGTTTTTTTTTTTGCCTCCCGCCCCTTTAAGAGGAACCAGGAAGTGATGGGGGTCGGAGCAACTTCCACCGGCACTCCGGAGGTAAGAGTGCATTCTTTTCTCCCTTTTTTTCTCCCTCGTCTCACGCAGACAGAACAAGGAAGTGCGGAGGGGGTGGGAACGCAGGGAGAGCGACAAACCCTCAAGATCTCTGGTCCGAATTTAAGGGACCAGCGGATCTTAGGGGTCGTGTAAAAAGGCCCTTAATCATGGAGGCTATATATTGTCTTAACCCCACAACTCCCATAAGGTACAAGAAACGGGCACAAAAACAGAAAAATAACATGTCATTTTATTTCCTTTACTATTTAATTTCATTATTGATATTTTTTTAAAAAAACATTAATAACAAAATGAAATGATTTATTATACAAGATATGCCTTCTCTCCTGAATCCTAGAGACACCTACTTTTGTGAATAGCTTAAAAGTTACACCAATAGGTTAAATGTGATCTATATGAAGAGAGGTAAGACCTAGGAATGGATGATGTACTAATAAGATATAGTGATCCATATAGGAAGAGAAGGGCTGTCACTGATTTAATGGTGATTTGGGAAGATCCCATGCAAAAATCATATGAAATCAAACTGATACAGTAAGGACTGGCTTCTTTTACCCATAAACCTCTTTATTTTAATTTAAAGGGAGAAGATTGGCTGGTCTCTCTTTAAATTTAAACAAAAGAGGTTTATGAATAAAAAAAAAGCCAGAACTTACGGTATTCCCCTTGATTTCATATGATTTTTGCATGGGATCTTTCCCAAATCACCATTAAATCATCCTCCGCATTAATCTACCTGGTGGCCCATCTCTTCCCAGACGGACCACAATATCTTACTAGTGCATCATCCATTCGTAGGTCCCACCTCTTTGCAGACAAGTTATTATTTCCAGCTTTCTATCCTGGTTTTCTTGGATGGTAGAGGTATGTTTCAAAATGAGAAGACAGAATGTTTCCTTGCCAAAATAGAAAAAATTGTGTTGTATTTTCTTATGTATCTTATTGTATTATGTATCTGCTGACTTGTTCAGCTTTGTAAGCCGCCCAGAGTCCCCTTGGGAAGATGGGCGGGGTATAAATCAAATAATAAATAAATAAATAAATAAAATAAATTATCTGACAAAATGCTTCTTTGTGCTTCATTTTATAATGTTTCGTAACCTTATGGAACAAGGAAACAGCATGTTGGTTTTGGTTTTGTGCCAATCTCTACTTGGTATCCATTTGAACCTTAAGGCTACAACCTGGGATTGAATCCTAGGTCATGAGCAGTTTTAACCACTGCGTGACAAGGAGCAAAACGGCCCATGTTCAAATCCTATTCAGCCTATAAGCTCCTTGGGTAACCTCTTTTGCTGTTGCTCTGCCTAATAGACCCCCTCACAGTCCTCAGAGGAAAAGAACAATGTAATTATAGACAATGAGCAAATAGACAACTATGCATGTATACATTGCAGTTCAAAACTGCAGCTGCCGGATCATCTTGGACAGGTGTGGCCATGACCCCTCCCCAAGGACTGAGGCACACGTGTGGGCTGTTACTGTCGCCATCCTGATCACAACTTGGGCTTCTCACCAAGCCAAGTTCTACCATGTGTGTTGACTGAGCATGCCCCAGAAGTAAACCAGGTTCTGTGTGCCCTTGTGAAGATGCCATCAGTCCTCAAGGGAGCACCAGAAAGATTGCTGTGGCAGTGATTGGGGTGGCAGTAGTGGTTGCTGGACCACAAACTCCCATACTTGTCCAGCCAGCATGTCCAGTGGTTATGCCAGATTCTGTGAGCTATAATCCAAAAAAGGCAATTCCCCCCACCCCCCGCAGGTTCTATATATATAAGGACAGGTCTTGCTCCATTTTCGTTCAGGAAAAACGATGTTCTCAACTATCATAAATTCAGGAAACACTGCGTTAGCTCCCCAGAATGGACAAATGGAACTCTACTCTCTGATTTAAAAAAAAATCCACCACAACACTCTGATCATGTGTGACTTGCCGAAGTGAACGATGCCTCTCATTCAAATAAGTACTTTCCATGTCAAATTTATAATTCCAGTCAATTGCAGCACACCTGTACATCGAATTTGCTTATGTTGAAGATGATGCCGTAACATTTTAACATGGCTTAAACCTATCTCATTATTTGTTCAGGAGTCAGGACACTTGCTTTTTGGGCACCAAGGGTTCACACACACAACATTTCCCAGACTTACAACATGAATAATCCACTTTTTTAAACCCAGGAGTTGCACCAGTTTATCAGTGCAAGCAATCCCAGTGGAAGGCTGAGGTGGCTGTGGCTGTTTAAAATTGTGCTGACTTTATAAAATGTTTTAGCTAGCTGTTAGAACTGCAGAGGTGGGTGTAGTGACTGAATTAGTCAGTGATAGACATGAAATGCAGGTAGAGAAAGATTCAGTCCTTTTCACCTAGCAAAAAATTGCTCAACTCTACGAGTATTTTGTTGTTGTTGTGTCGTACAGTCATGACTGATTCTTTGTGACTCCATGTCCATGGAGTTTTCTTGGCAGGAATACTAGAGTGGTTTGCCAGTTCCTACTCCAGGCGACTACAGCACCTGGTATTCCCTGGTGGTCACCCATCCAAGTACTAACCAGGGCCGACCCTGCTTAGCTTCTGAGATCAGGCGAGCTCAGATGTGCTCAGGGCATTATGCCATCATAAACAGAATACATGCCGCACTGGCCTTCAGGATCTTGCAAGGGGGCAGGGAGAGAGTTGTAGAGGTTTAGCAACTTTATCTGGTGTGCCCTCAAGTTAGAACCAATTTATAGTGACCCTAAAAGGGATTTCAAGGTAATTGAGATATCTAAGGAGACCAGCTCAGTGAGTTTCCATGGCGGAGCAGGGGTTTGAACCCAGAACTCCCAAGTCCTCATCTGTCGTTCTATCCAGTACCCCATAATGAGTATCTCAAGGGACTCTGGAGTTTCTAAGATCTTTCAGAAAAGGTGGGGGAGGAGTTATACAGCAAGTCTGAAGCCCAGAGGTGGAATCCTATGTCTAAATTCACAGCAAGGAGTTGAAGGAATGAATCAAACAAAGTCCTACCCATTGTATTTGATTCAAATCCCTCATATCTACTTTTGTATCTGCCCCCACACTGTCCCTTTCAGGTGATATTTTGGGCACAATCAGTATTGTTTCTTCATTGAAAACAGAAGGCAGCATTCCTTACATAGGAGAATAACAAAGGATCTTTAACTTTATTTCCTCTCACTGTGCAGCAGATCTTTAAGGGGATTTCCCCTGTAAACAACCCATGCGGTATCTGCTAAACACAGACCTACCTATTTTTTTAGAAAGGACCCCTTGGCTTAATTTCCTTTCAAGCAGCATTTCCCAACTAGAGAGAGAAGTTTGACAAAGGTTTTGCCACATGCTGTCTTGTTGTTGTTGTCATATGGAGTTTTAATTACTTCATAAGGCTTCACAATTAAACACGATACATTTACCAATGACTACGTCATCATTTTACCCTCTGGAATGATTACAAATGGATCTGGGTAAGGAAATATGCCTTTTCTTACATTTATTTTTTTCCTTTCGTTTTCTTTCAGGCTTTATAAACAAAGGCTTACTAAACGAGATGGGGCTTCTGAGGAGTGTGTGTGTGTGTGTGTGTGTGTGTGTGTGTGTGTGTGTGTCCTATATACCACACAAGTACATTGTTGTGTATGTATGTGTAGATGTGGCGAAAGACAGGTGGAGCTCAGAATAGTCCCTTTGCTTACTCCTTGTGTAAGACTGCCCATTTATTGAATATGGCCAAATCCACAACCTACTTACAGCTCTGAAGCCTGTTCCAGCGGTGGTGGTGGTGGTGGTGGTGGTGTCCCTCTGTGAGGAGGTGAACAAAGCTGTCACTGTAGGAAAATCTGAGACGGCGGCTCCATTGAGGGTCTTTCTTTCCTTTCCCCCCAAAACATGCCGGTTCCTTTCTGGGACTTCCGTTCTTCTTCTGGCCTGCGTAGAGCTCCATCAGTTCCAGCTCATGTTTGGCTGCTGTCTCTAAAACTCTCTGCTTGTTATAATATCTGACAAAGTTATTAATGATGGGGTGGATGGGTAGTGCAATGGCGATGACCCCACAGAGGAAACTGACGGCAGCATTGATTTTCCCCAGGGTGGTCTTTGGGTAGATGTCCCCATAACCCACCGTGGTCATGGTGATGATTGCCCACCAGAAGGACTGGGGGATGCTCTTGAACAGGGTGTCAGGACTACTTTGCTCCACCGTGTAACCCAGGGCAGAAAAAACGAAGATCCCAACCACCAAGTACATCAGGAGAAGACCCAGTTCCTTGAAGCTCCGCTTCAGAGCATAGGTCAGGGTCTGCAGGCCCGAGGAGTGGCGGGCCAGTTTGAAGATCCGGGCAATCCGCATGATCCGGAGTGCTTGGACCGCCTGCTGCACATTGGTCAGCTCCATCAGCCTGGTTCCCAAGTGGGTCAGGATCAGGCTGATGTAGAACGGAAGGATCGCGAAAACGTCAATGACGTTCAGGAAGGAAAGAGCAAAACGCAACTTGTTGGAAGAGGAAATGAGCCTGAGAATATATTCCAGGGTAAACCAGATAATGCAAGCGGTCTCAATCTTGTCCAGGGCCGGATGCTCTGAAGACTTCCCTTCGCTATCCGTCACTTGCAGTTCGGGGATGGTCCCCACGCACATCACGACAGACGAGATCAGGATAAGTAGGAAAGACACAACTGCAATGACTCTCGCCGGGTAGGAAGATTCCGGTTTCTCCAGGAATTTCCAAATGTACTTTTGGCACTTCTTCCACTGGCTCAAGGAGGTGTCCAGCCCCAAATCGTCCAAAATCAACTGGACCCGGCGAGCGATCTCTTCCAGTTCCTCCTTTTTCTCGCTCAGGACCGTCTTGCAGCAGTCGTCCAGGAATTTCAGATCCACTTTCCAAAACTCCATCTCGTTCTTGAAGCAAATGGGGCAGATCCCTTTCTTCATGTGGACCTCCCCGAAGTAGTAGACGTTGACAATGCACCTGAAGGCATCCGGGTCCCTGTCGAAATAGAATTCCTGCTTCCCTGGGTCATAGTCATCGCAGAGGGAGAAAATGGTGTCGTATCCCCCGGATAAACAGTTCGCCAGCTTTGCTAGCCTGGTGCCGGGATACTGGCTCAAGCAATCTCCCTGGAGCACCTGTCTCACCCCTCCAACGTTGATGACGATCTCCATCCCTTCCCTGGTTTCTTCTGAGCCATCGCTGTCCAGCTCTTGAGTGCCAGGGTCCCTTGTTGGCATTTTAATATGCCTGGCGTTCTACAGCCTCCTCAGCCAACCAGTCTTGGACTGGAGTGGCGTTTGTAAGAAATCAAAAGGTAGCTATGCATTTTTTTTAAAAGTATGCATCTATTTAATGGCAAGAGCATGTGAACAGGACTGAAAAAAAGGAGAAACAGACCTGCAGGCTGTGAAAAGTATGCAACAAGCTGTGCAGGGAAGAAAGAAGACGTCCTCCGCCCGCTTGTGAGGGGACAGCGCAAGCAGAGCTGGCTCCAGCTGGTTTTGACAGGAAGAAAACAAAATTGCAAAAGAGGGCGGGAAAGGAAAAACACTTGAAAAAGAAACTCACCAGGCATGAATCGCAACTGTTTGGAGCGTTTCTTTGTTCTTCAGAGAGGGATATATTCCATGTTCCATATATGCCCTGTCCCTGAAAGTGAACTCCAGGGCCAGTTTGCAAAGAGGAAACGTGCGTCCTACGAAGGAAGAACAAAGGGGGTCGCCGGCTGCCCTTTCTTACGCGAAGGGTCTTTGCTCCGCGTGCGCGCCCCGGAGAAGAAAGTTGCGCTTGCAGCAGCAGCAGCAGCAGCAGCAGCCGCGCAGAGGAGTTGCCGGAGACGAGCCGCCGAGACGAGCTTGGCAGACTCTCTCCCCTCTTCTGGCGAAATGCAGCACAAGCGCGGGCGATGCAGGATCTTTATTAGAGAGAGAGGATGTGTCCAGTCTCTAGAGGCACAGAGCCCCCTTTCCGGGGCGGCGGGGCGGGGGGGGGGGGTTGACAGCGTTCTAGAAGGGGCTCCCGAAGATTTCCGGAGAACATCGAAAGGGGACACACAGAAGGGAATCGTGGAAAACGAAAAACCTCTCTGCCGGGGAAGCTGGGTTCGTGAGCATACTTACGGACCCGCGCCCTGTTGCTTCCGTCGGACACCAGACCTCTGCAACGTTGGGGTGTTCCCCCCACCCCGCCATCCGTCCCCCCAGACGTTCTGGACTACAACTCCCATCAGCTTCAGCCAGCAACGGAATGGTGGGAGTTATAGTTGTGTGGCACACCTGCTTGGAGGCTGAGCGGCACCTAGGTTTCTCAGTGACGCATCGTCGGCACATATCCACAATCAAAGCAGGGTTTTTGTCTTAATTTGGGCAGGAAGTGTAGGCGGCTTCCGCGGGTTAGAATGCTGCTGCTGAGCCTTTCTGTCTGGGTAGAGCAAAAGCAAAGCAAGTGTTCTGCTTATATACCGCCCCATACCACTTCAAGTAGTCTCTGGGCGGTTTACAGTTTTTAAATTACAGTAATGCAGGCTACACATTTCCCTCCCCCAAAGCAGGCTGGGTACTCATTTTACCGACCTCTGAAGGATGGAAGGCTGAGTCAGCCATGAGCCGGCTACCTGGGATCGAACCTCAGGTGGTGAGCACAGTTACATGCTTTCAGAGCAGCCTTCCCTCCTGCGAGCCTCATAAAGGTCCAGCTTGATTTCAGACAGAAACACGTTATATTAATAATCTGAATTGCCTGTATCAAACTAAGTCCACTCTTTTTACCATCTCTTACACTTTGCCTTGCAATAAACCACTCCAGTACTGGCACCCCTCGACAAAGATTGACAGAGACGGCCAGAATCCTGTTGCATAGGTTACAGGCAGCCATGCAGCTGGGGTGGCAACGGCGCCGCCCTGCAGCCGTGCAGCGGCAGGCAGGCAGGCCGTTCTGGGGAAGTTAAAAGCTTCCCTGTTCCTCGACAGGTTCTGGGATCTCTGGGGAGCCCTTTCATCCCAGGGGAAACCTTTAGGACCACAGAACAGGAGGAGGGGGCAACTGAGTGCCTGAAAGCTCCCCACTGGCGGAGCTTTTCAAGCGCTGAAAGCAAAAGCAGTGTCCTGCTTATATACCACCCCATTGCGCTTAAAGCACGACTAGTAAGAGCTCCCGCTCCCTTTGTGCAGTTCCCAAAGGCTTCCTGAAGACAAGGCGTATCCCTAGGGACCCCCAGAACCTCTCTCTCTCTCTCTGTGTGTGTATGTGTGTGTGTGTATGTGTGTGAATTTTAATCCTAGCCAAATGGCCACCGCTAGCCTATGGCTGGTGACATCATCCTTTTCACACGACCCCTAAGATCCGCTGGCCACTTAAATTCGGACCAGGGATCTTGGGGGTTCCTTGCTCTCCCTGCGTCCCGATCCCTCCGCACTTCCTTGCTCCTGTCTGCATGAGGGGAGGGAGGAAAAAAGAGGAAAAAAAATTCAGGCTCACCTCCGAAGCCACCCGGAGCCCCTTCATCGTCATCGTCCTGATTCCTTCTCTTCTGTTTGTTTGTTTGTTTGTTTGTTTTTTGCCTCCCGCCCCTTCTCTTAAAGGGGTGGGAGGCAAAAAAGAAAAAAAAAGAAAAAAAACCGAAGCGAGGAGAGCCCTGCACTCACCAGATTAAATCCGGACCTGGGGATTTTCACCCTCCTCGAGCAGGTACAAGAAAAGTGCGCTGGGACACGCTTAGGTGGGCGCGGCAGTCGCACTTAATTTCCTGCAAACTCTGGAGCTGGTGGGGAAACAATTGTAAGCTCCGGAGCTGGCAGCCATTTGCTGCGGAGTTTAGGGGTGTGTACAAAGGTTAACTTCCCCAACAGGATTCCAGCCGCTGCCTTCTTGAGCGATAAGCTGCCCAGTCTGGAACCAGG
>JAHTLZ010000219.1:135262-149756 GCA_023846285.1 Phrynocephalus versicolor | reverse complement strand
CTAACATGAGATGAGTTAGAAAGACTCAAAGAGCAATTGAAAATCCTCCCTCTGGAATTGGGGTGGGTGGGTATGTCAGCACTACTAGTTTAAAGGGAGCAGTGTACTGCTGGTACACAGCAGTTTCCCTTCTGCTCATTCCCTCTTGCAACCTACCCCCAAGCTGCTCTGAAGATTCCCTGAACATTTCTGAATAGGTTCCGAGGTGGAGCTGTCGGTAGAAGTGGAAATGCCTCCTTTTGATTCCATTCATCGAGCAGACAAGATTGATAGGTTAAGGATATTTCACGTTGTCTTTTCTGCAGACACTCAGAGACAGGATAGGAGGCTTTATGGGGTAGAGCGATCAGGTTTACTCAGAGGTACTGTACATCAGTTTCACAGATATGACTCCTAAGATAGGTAAGTAGATTTTAGGCTTCAGTTTAGATGGGCATTTCATGGTATAGTATTTGAACTCTGGGTTCAGGACTGTCTGCTTTTGACACTGTTGATTGTTTCCCATATTGGATCAAAGATAAATACAGTGGTACCTTGTATAAAGGAATTAATTCATTCCAAATGAAATTCTGTTAAGCAAAATTTCCTTTATATAAATTTCCCATAGGAATGCATTGTAAACGGAGCAATCCCTAATCGCGACCATTTTTATGTTGTACGGATTCACCCCATAGGCGATTCTGTCAAACAAATTTCCCGTCTCCGGAATTTTTTATGTTGTACAGATTTTATGCTATACAAACCGTTTGTTATACAAGGGTCCACGGTACACTGTCTGGTTACAAACACTGATCAGAGGTTTGCCAATGTTTGTTTGTTTTTAAACTCCAACTCCCAGAATTTATTCACCAAGACAAATACCTAAAAGCCACCTACTTATTTGGAATATATCTCTTTTTCCCCCCAGACAGTTTATGGCCTATTTCCTCTACAAAAGGGAAACCACTCCAACACTTCTTGGGAGACCTAACTCTTTGTGGGAGGTATAGTTCTTAGGGTGCCCTATACAACCTAATGGGAAGGAAGTCCTCACCCACAGTGGCCTAGGAGGGGTTCCAGGAAGCACCAGGAGAGTTTGTGAACTGGCAAATTACAGAGACTGAAAAAACCCTGCTGTGAAAATCGGAATTTTTAAAGTTATCCTAACATCAGCTTCATTATCTGAAGCCTCCCCCCCAAAAAAAAAAAACTATTCCAAATACAGTAGTAGCTTGGGGGGTCTTTAACGTCCACATTTCCAAAGTCATTTGCGTCCTTCCATTCCATTGCTCTTGTGAGACCCCCCCCGCCCCACCCCGCAGGACTAGAGCAGATGTACAAATGGCACTAAAAAGAGACAGAGCTAGAGTCATGTTCAGGTCAATGAGATGTAAGCCCATATAGCTGAAGGCTGGACTGCAGCCATAATGTATGGATGCACGCTACCGTCGAATTACAACTCCTCTGTGAAGGCAATCAGCATGAGCTTCCCACACTGGCATTCTTTTTGTGATCTAGTGGTTTGCGAGGAAGCAACTACAGATCTGCACATTTGTTACAGTTTTGTCTCTTCAGTTGACCGAAGGCTTCACCTTCAAAGTTGGCGGTGGGAAAGGGCCTGAAGATAAGATAAGATAAGATAAGATAAGATAAGATAAATCTTTATTGATCCCACATCTGGGGAAATTTACTTGTTACACAGCTCCTAATATTAAAAACAAGTAAAGATGGCTAGGCGCACAAAAAAGTGTAAGGTGTGTGATGGAGAAAAAATAGCTAATAGAGATTAAATAAAATAAGAAACCCAATATACAAGTATTACACTAAAAATTTGCATATAAATATATATATACAGTAAAGAGAAGCTACAATAGACCCCATATGAATATGTTAAACTGTAGAGTTGAAGAGTCTCACAGCAGTGGGAATAAATGACCTGCGGTAGTGCTCCTTCCCACACCGGGGATGTCTGAGTCTGCCACTGAAGGAGCTACGCAGAGCCTCCCCTGTCTGGTGCAGTGGGTAATTGGTATTGTTCATAATGGATGTCAGCTTGGCCAGCATCCTCCTCTTACCCATCTCCTCCTCCACAGAATCCAGAGGGCGTTCCAAGACAGAGCTAGCCCTCCTGACCAGCTGGTTCAGTCTGTTCTTATCCCGTTCTGTACTACCTGAACTCCAGCAGAAGACTGAAGAATGAGGGCGGCCTTTACCTAAAGCAGCTGCACGCTTTTGTCCAGCTGAGAGAAAAGTTTCTTCTCTTTAACTTGTGAGCACTGGCCTGTTTACTAGACTGAGCAGCATGGAAGCCATCTTGGGAAATGGTCCGGACCCGAAATGGCTTTGACTGGCAAAGAAAATGGAAGCAATGGAACAAACTCTGGACACCATCCTGGGCCCTAGAGGTGCTAGGATTTGCGCCATATCGGTTTGTTCCCATGGGGATCAAACTAGACAACAGCATAGGACAGAATGAAAGGTTAGAGACACCCCATGACTGGGGGAGGTGAATTCTTAGTTAATATGAACAGCATGCTGAGTATCACAGTTTCAGTTTCTCTCACCTCAGGATTAAGCCGATTAGCTTGCTTGGGTTGGTGACAGGTCTGCGGCCTTTAACCAAGGGGAGCCCTTTACCAAACATAGAAAGATTGCCTCAGAACACTTCTCTGCAAGATGGACATGCCTGGTGCCTCAGTGGTGCAATGGTTAAACTGCACGAGTGCAGCCAAAACTCTGCACCGTTCAGTCTCGGTTAGCCAGCTCGAGGTTGACTCAACCTTCCATACTTTTGAGATCAGTGAATTTAATACCCAGGAGGTAGGGCAGGAGAAGACAATGTGCAGCCTGCATAATTAACTTGTAAACCACCCAGAGAATGTTGTAATCACTATGGGGCAAGATATAAGCAACATGTGTTTTGATATGGCCTATTTCTAACTTCTGTTTCTGGCCACACATACTATTTCTGCAGAGCTGCTCTGTCAAATGCTGGTTTTGTATTACATTATTTTCTTTGTCTCTGCTTCATGCGTTTGACATGCTTTGTTCTCCAGTTGTCCTCAGAAAGTAAACACAGGCGGCTCTTGATAGGGTGTCTGCTGGATTATTACCTATTAATGTGCAACCAAGTGGCAAATGAGTTTGCATTTGTGGTGCAAGCTATTTTCCAGCAATTACATGACACATGGGAGATCATGAACTAGACCAACTTTGATCTATGACCAAGGTGGGCCTTTTTGGTTCAGCAGCAGGGCTACTCTCTTTTGTTTGGTGGCGGTGGTGGGGGCAAAGTTGGAGCAACTCTTGCTTGGACAGAAGGGAGATCACTCTGAGCAAAGCGGTCAGATGGGTTCCTTTCTCACCTTCTGATCACACCCTTGTTGACATTTATCTTTCTTCCAGTGAGTTCAGATTGGCAGAACTGGTTCCTCTAAACATTCCAACTTCACAGTAACCATGGCGGTTATTTCATGTCCTTCTTTATTCTGCGACTAGTTTTGCACCGTGACAGCATTGGTTGTGATCACGTGGTTGTGCTCCTGTCACAGCATTCTGGTCCCAATAACTTGTCTCATGACAAGTGTTAGCTCACGGTCTTGTACAATGACAAACACTGAATTTGTCTAGCTTCTTTTTTCCTTTTGGGGGGGCCTTAAAAATCTTTTTTGATATATCGCTTCTGCAAGGTCAAACTAAAAAAAAACAACTGGACACAGTTTTCTGAGAGAAACGAATGTTTTGTTGTGTGACAGTTGTTACTACACGGTGTCTTGTCTCGGAACAGAAAATGGGAACAAAGAGTGACAAGGGAAAACCCTACCCCAGCACCAGGTACAGGACTGTCGCGTTTAGCACCCGTTCCCGGGGCGTAGTCGAGAAAAATTTTAGTAGTTGTGCGACGGACGTGAAGTAACATTTTTAGTACCACTCCTAACAGAGACAAAACGGACGCGAAGTAACTGCCCTTGTGTGTTAGGCCAGCCTGAGAGAGAACAAGGGGCCAAAGTGACGAGTGCCAAGGCTCTATCATAGAATCATAGAGTGGGGTCTAAGCCTTGATCTCGTCTGAGAGTCTCAGGACTTTGCCTGCCATGCTACGCCACCTTTTCCCACCACGCTCTCTTTAGATCGCATGGGAGTAATGGCTAGCCAAGGACTGCTTAAACAGCTCTCCTTGCTTTCCTAAACCTATTACTTCATGTATATTAATATATACTTTCCTATCCTCCCATTCTGGATGTGCAAAATCAGAAGATGGCAGGCTAGGGTAGCAAAGCAGAACAAAACAAGGTGACAAGAAGAGGCACCACCCACATCCATACTCTTCTCGCAGAAAGTAAGCTGCCCGGTCTCCTCTTCCATCATTGGAGGAGAGAGAACCAAGAACTGTAGAACAAGAAGTTAAGTCCCAAACTGCTCAGTAATTACTGTAACTGATGGGGTGTTCTGAACAGAATAATTAATGGCACTACGGTTTCTACAAATAATGCCATAAATCAAGCAAGCAAAAAAAAAAAAAACAAGAAAGAAAGTGGGGAGAGGGAAGCCTGAAGCACACAGTTTTCGCTTTTTAAAACAGGCCTGTGTCTTATTAGTCGTGCCATTAAACATACATTTTTGTTTGGAAATATGAGTTTTAGACACAAATCGGTAAAAGATACAGCTCTTAAAAGATTACCTGAAATTATGAACATAAGAAGAGCCCTGCTGGAGAGTTCATCTAGTTCAGCTTCCTGGATCTGACAGTGGCCCCAACAGATGCTTCAGGGAGCACATCAGTTAACTACATACCGTACCTGTCTCCTGATACCCACTGCCCTGTGTCTGGCATTTTGAGGTACACTCCTTTTAAGCCTGGAGATAACATGTATTCCCCATTCATGTCTTGTAAGCTGCAATGGACTTTTCCTCCGGGAATCTGTTCAATCCCCTTTTGAAGGCATCCAGGCCAGATGCCATCACCACCTCCTGTGGCAGGGAGTTCCACAGACTAAGAGCACACTGTGTAAAGAAGTAATTTATTTTCTCTGTTCTCTCTCTCCCAACCCTCAGTTTGACTGGAGGACCCCCAGTTCTGGTATTGTGTGAGAGGGAAAAGAACTTCCCTCTGCTCACTCCATGTGTCCCTTGCATAATTTTGTACGTCTCAATCATGTCCCCCCCTCAGGCACCTTTGCTCCTTTCCTCATAAGGGAGGTGCCGCAGCCTAGTAATCATTTTGGTCACTCCCTTCTGCACCTTTTCCATTTCTACTACGTCTTTTTTGAGATGCAGCGGCCAGAACTGTTTGTCATACCCCCGGTGCGGCCTTACCATTGTTTTGTACAACAGCATTATAATATTGGCTCTGTTATATTTTCAATCCCCTTTTTAATGATCCCTTACTGCCACTCTCCAGAAACAAACACTGCATTCCTCACCCCCCCCCACTGCCCCAGTGCCAATTAATTTGCTTCATTCTGGAAGACTTCTGTTCTTTTCACAGTCCAGCCATTCCACTTAAGATTCCCCTCATCCTACAAGGAACCCAAGGTAGCCTCAGCCTGCGTCGCTTTTCCTATTTTATCCTCATTATAACCTCATTTTATCCCCAAGCAAGTTCATCACTGATCAACAATTTCACTTCTTTCTCTGCTGGAGAGCCAGTTGCTGTTTTTTCCTTTCCTGTACTGTCACGTTGCTTCCACCTGAAGGCAACTCTAATAATAGGGCCTTGGAGATGTGCAGGACATGGTTTAGCTATTGTTAGGAGTCTCCATAGTTGAGTGACCATCTGAACCCAGGTTGCTCGAGTCTCGGTCCAAAACTCTACCCACTACCCCACTTGGGCTGTCTTCGTCTCCCTGGGTGACATCGAGCCATCTGAGGACAAACACAGAAATGATGTTGGGGCAAGAGGTGATGATGGATAAGCCATCGCCCCAAGCCTCAGACACAGAAGGCCTCAGAATTAAATGGGGCTCACCAGTTTGGAAAACCCAAGAGCGAGAGATGTTACCATCAGGGCTGAGAATTCAGGATCCAAGCACTTAAGTGTTTTCGAGGCAGAGTACGGACGTTTTGGAGGGAGGAGACAGAACTGGTTTTGGCTCAGCTGACTGGAGAAATAGACATGAGAGATATATAGATACAGAAAATGGGTTACCTAACCAGGTAATGTGGCACGTCAGAGCCTGGGGGAACCTGTCCTTCGTGTCCTTCGCCGGTACAAGCTTTTGAGCTGCCTGAGGTAGGAAACAGGAGGGCTGCCACCACATGCCCCCCCCCACAACCCTCACTGCTCTCGTCATGCTCTCGTCATTTTCTTTCTCCATCCTTGTCTCTCAGCTTCCCTTCAACTGATGCATGCTGTAAATAAAGGCCCCCAGAGTCCTGGGGGGGTGGAGGCATTGTTGTTGTCACCTGCTCACAGTCACCTCCAAGCCATGGTGACCCTTTGCATAAGTGACCTCCGTTATATCCTTTCATGAACAACCCTGCTAAGTCCTTGCAAACTCAAAGCTGTAGCTTCCTTCACATTTCCCATCTAGTCTTCCTCTTGTCCTCCTCCTTTGTGTATACAAGCAGTATTTTCAGCCAACCACCCCTGCCCATAACACCATCTAAATGCATTGGCATAGTGGGCAGTTACCTGAGTTGCACAAGTACAGGGGCTCCATGTTAATCCATGCACAGACCAGAATTTAACACTGATTTTCTCATAACCCACCTCAACCTTGTGGCACAGTGGTTAAATGCCTGTCCTGCAAGTAAAACTGTGCTCACGACCTGGGGTTCAATCCCAGGTAGCAGGCTCAAAGTTCACTCAGCCGTCCATCCTTCCGAGGTCGGTAAAATGAGTACCCAGCTTTCGGGGGGGGGGCAATGTGTAGCCTGCACACTGTAATTAAAATTGTAAACCGCCCAGAGACTACTTAAAGTGGTATGGGGCAGTATATAAGCAGAACATTCAAATCTCATGTTACATTGTGCAAATATTTGTATTGATTAATCTTTGCTGTACTGCATGTTTGGCTTTTTGAAACAACACTGATTTTGTGGGAGGTACCGATAAATATAAGTTTATTTCTCTCTAATTTACATTTTTATTCCTGTGAGTGGCTGCATAGGCAGGGCCCAGTACACTGCTTTGCCTGAGGGCCTCAACTACTGTGAAGAAGGCCCTGCTTAACACCTTTGGCCCCAGAATGATGATTATTGAGTCTTCTACAGCATTCAGACATCTGCTCCTTCACCTAAGAGGTCTGCCTCACAGGAACTAAGGGAGACCGTTGAAACCCAGGCTTTGAAGCCATCTCACAAGGGGGGGGGGATGAACCACTTCCCCCCAGAAGCATGGTTCTCTCTGAGATTTTGAGATTCACATCCGTTTTGTCTCTGTAAGTGTTGCGCTTCAGACCAGTACAAAAAAAAAAAACTTACTTCACATCCATCACGCAACAGCTGAAATTTGTCTCAACCACACCCCCGGAGCGAGATCAAAGCATGACACTACTGTACCTGGTGCTGGGTTGGGGTATTCTCTTGTCACGGTTTGTTCCCGGTTCCTGTTCCGAGACAAGGGACCGTGTGGTAACAACTGTCACGCAACCACCAGTGTCCACCTAGTGGTCAGTGGCTGAAGCGGCATTCAACATTAGTCTTCCTATGGGAAACACCATGCAGCGCAAATGTTTATTAAAGAAAGTAGCATTGGTGTGTAAATCCCGGAAGACCAGTAAATCGAAATATCGAAAAAGTTTTATTTGCGATATTTTAAAAAAGGGTTAAGAAAGCAAGACAAATTCAGAATTTGTCACAGAACAAGGCCGTGAAGTAACAGTTGTCACGAGACAAGTTATCACGACTGTGAGAAAATGGAAACAGGGACTAAACTGAGACAAAACCAAGTGATTGCTACCAACATTGTCACAGTACAAAACTAGTCACGGAACAAGGAAGGACGTGAAGTAACCGCCTTTGTCTCTCTGCCTGGAGGCCTGGAGGAGCATATAGCAATTTCCTGAGAATCCATCCCTGGTGCCCTTGGCAGCCCTGATTGCCAGCAGCAGACTAGTCCCTTTCCCCAGCGATGCCAGCTGGTGGCACCAGGCCTGGAGAGGGCAATTTCTTCTGTCTACCTTTGGCTTCATTGTCCTTCTCTATGCAGTGGGAGGACTGTGTTCTATTTACAATGCTTTCATTTCTTCCTGCTTCTGAATGACTTTATGCCAGACCGACTGCTAAAAGGCATCTTGTATGATTTAGCTCAATATCTCCTGGGGGTGGGGGTGGGGGGTGGAATCAGAACCCCTTTCTCTTAGTACGTCATTCTGTTTTGTTTTTGCAATCTGATCCACCAGCCAGATCACAGTACTGTTAATTTGACTTTGCAGTCGTATTGTGTGTTCTTCCTGATCTACTGGGCCCTCTTAATCCCCTACTGCCACTTGCAACACAGTTGGTTTTATCATCTAAACATCAGTTTGAGGTGGTAGTGGTGGGGTTTCAGCCTTTTTCAGTTTAAGTCGATATTGGTAACCATATTCCAGTCATGTGCAGGACGGAAGGATGGGACCAAAGCTGCCATCGTATCTTAGCTTAAAACTCTTACTGGCAGAAACGGATTGCTTTCTTTGTTCTTTCTGGTTTTTAGAGAAAGCCTTTGAGGCTGAGAAAATTCCATACAAACACCAAGAAGCCACTGAAGGTTGGAAAAAGGTGCACAGCCATCAGGCAAAACTCAGAGGGCCCACTGGGGGCTCCAAGATAGCTGGCTTCAGCAACCCCCACCCCCTTTGCATTCTACATACACCCTAAATCTGGACTGGGCAACTGTGAACCTTCTCAGTGTTTGGCTTATATATTCCACCAACTCAAGGCAGCATAGCAAATGGTGACCTAGCACATTTCCCCACCCAAACCTAGTTCCCAGCGTGCAACCTTCAGAGGTCCATTTTCACATACACCCAAACATGTTTCTTTTTTTTAAATATCTTAAAATATCTTGCCCCCTCTGCTCTCTATTGCCCCAAAGAAATTTAATTTTACTGGGGGAGTTGGGGGGTGGGTGGGACAAGCTGTGCCTCAGCATTTCCTTTTTAAGAAGCAAAACATTCTGCCTTAAAGAACATATAGTAAAAGATACCTCTGCCTTGTACCTAGAGGGGTCAAAGGAGCTATTGGGGGAGCCCCCTCCCCCAAACTTTGTATTTGGAAGCATTTTTTGTGGGTGCTGGGGAGGGTCTCGTACTTGGGCCCGTGGGTTCTAATCCTGGCATGCATCTTGCCCTCTTTGTCTTTCACACACCCTTCTATTCTACACTTGGGTTTTGCAGCTTCATACCTATAGCCTGCTCCATCACCCTTGACTTAGCATAACTGAAGAACCTCTATGTCCAGTTTCAGAAAATTACCCTCCCAAGTGGGGCTTCTAATTTGGGGGGGCAGTGGATGGGGACCTATAGGCTTGGCTTGTTTTGATTACGAAGCAGATCCCAGGAAGCAAGGTGATTAGAATGAAACAGGAAATAAGCAGTGATAACCAACCTGTACATGAGAGATAAAAATAAAACATGCTCTAAAGGCAACTTTGCCCATGACATGCGTGCCAAAAGAAAATGAAAAAAAAAAAAAAAAGAGGCATTGCCTGATTCCCCTTCAGAGATGGTAGTATGCATGTGCTTGGCTTGAATTTGGAAGAACCTCAGTATTGAATTAGGCAGAAGGGAGGGAAATCGTCACACATAACTTACTATAACTAACAATTGCCTCATAAGAACATAAGAACATAAGAACATAAGAGCCATGCTGGATCAGGCCAAAGACCCATCTGGTCCAGCATCCTGTATCTCACAGTGGCTCCACCAGATGCGTTTGGGAGCACACAAGACTAGATCTCTGTCTCCTGATACCACTCCCCTGCATCTGGCCCTTGAAGTACCCTGGTTTAAAGCCTGGAGTCTACACATCTCCCTCATGGTTTGTCACCTGTGATGGACTTTTCCTCCAGGAATCTGTCCAATCCCCTTTTGAAGGCATCCAGGCCAGATGCCATCACCACATCCTGTGGCAGGGCGTTCCACAGACTAACAACGCGCTGGGTGAAAAAATATTTTCTTTTGTCTGTTCTTACTCTCCCAGCTCTCAGTTTGAGTGGATGTCCCCTCGTTCTGACATTTTGTGAGAGGGAGAAGAGCGTCCCTCTATCCACTGTACTCATGCCCTGGATTATTTTGTACGTCTCAATCATACAGTACTGTTTTGATTGATTATAGGGACAAATCATTTATGTTGAGTGTCTCTCCCCCCCCCCCCCCGCCCTAGCAAGACATGCAGTTCCTCAGTGCACTTACAGGTTCCTCTAGAATTTTGTTCAGTTTGAGGTGTGACTTACCCAAAACATCCATTTTGAGCCCTCTAAAAAACTCACTGTAAGGGGAAAAAACATAAGACACCTTTTGTGGGACATCTGCACATTTGCAGGGCTAATGAGGCATTCGGAGAAATGTGTGCAAACCCATAGAGAGGCATCTTAAATATACGATTGGATAGAAATATGTACGATTGAAAATATGCTTTACTTACATGCTCTAGTCATTAGGAAAAATGCATATAAGATGTATAAATTTATGAATATGTGTAGTAATGCTCTCCTTTTTGTTTTACCATGTGCAAAACATCCACAAAATATTTCTTTAAAGAGAAAAGCAAAGTTTAGGGTGTTTCCCCCTCCCCCTTTTCGAACCAAGGATGGAAGAAGAATGCAGAGACGGGTTTGGAGAGACGAGGCTGACAGGTTTTCACATATTTAGGCTGCTAGACAAGGAGATCCAATTTGGGTTTCAGTGTTGGAGGGCCTCATCTGGAATTAGAACAAGGTCAAATAGATCTGCTCCCTCCTTTCAGAGGATTAGGTCAACCTCCTGGGATTGGAACTCTTTTATGCCTCAAACCTTTTGCATGAAAGAGAGGAGTGGGATGGTCCCATCGGGAACCTGGAGGCCACCCAATGGGTGGGTGGACTGAAGCCTTCCTGTTGCTTGTACCAGTTGCACATTTCTTGCTGGGAACGTAACAGAGAGTTATGCAGACTTTGCCCACTGATTATGGAAGACGTCGGCCACAGAGGTTAGGAGGCTGAGCGACTACGGTCTTACTGATCTGCCACTCTAAATAAATAAAATACCTTTAAAAATTATGAATAAAATATGTGAGTACTATTTTATTTATAAAAAGCAGGCTCCTACGCACGAGTTGTGCGGCAACGATAGAAGACATGCCCTTCCTTCTCCAACTCTTCCTTTCCCTCGCGTCTTCTCTGTTAAATCTCCTCATACTGAAATGTCATTGTATTTGTGCCTAGGTGTCACCACCCACCACCACTCATGGAGTGATGGGATCTCGCCTTGCCATTTTGGGTTGCATCAGCCACTCTGGACACGCCTGAACATGCAGCAAGCTCCCATCTTGAGGCAAAAAGAAGCCTTGCTGATAACAAGGGCAGCTAATAAGAATTTATTTATTTATTTATTTATTTATTTATTTATTTACAAAAAAATTAGCCACCCCACTACCAAGAGGTCTCTGGGCGGCATACAACAATGTATTAAAAACTATAAAACAATAAAATTATTAAAACTATAAAATACAGTACAGTTTAAAACAACATATAGTACAAATTATAAAACCCTGGTGCTCATGAGTCCACCCCCCCCAAAAAAAAACCTAATTAAAATTCTGGCTGAACAGGAAGGTCTTTGCCTGGTACTGAAAAGCCAAAGTGTGGGCACCAAGCGCATCTCTGTACGAAGAGCATTTCAGAGTTGGGGGGCAACTGCCGAGAAGGCCCTGCTTTGACATGCCACCCCCCTTACTCTTTGAGGGACGGCACCTTCAGCAGGGCCTCCTGGCCTGATCTAAGAGTACGGGCAGGCTCATATGGAAGAAGGCGGTCCTTTAGGTAACCAGGTCCTATGCACAAAGGACTCATTGTGAACTGTATTCATATGCCTAAGTGCACATGTGTACATTGTTTCAGGTACAGTAGGACACACCTTCTTAGTATTCACTGATTCACTTATCCACTGCCTGAATATAATATATAATCCCACTGCAATAAGTACAGTATATGTGTTCCCAGAGTGCCACTGGACAGTCAGAAACCATGCAATGTATGAGTGCTTGCTGCTTCCACAGTTTTTGGCGTCTGCGGGTAGGTAGGGTGCGGCTTGGAAGCTGGAAAGTTAATATACAGATTACCAAATCTGTAAGTTTTAAAGAAAATATTTAGAAGATGTTCTGCAGATGGCATGCGTTGCCCTCAAAAATAACCAAAATGTATACAAAAGTATATGTTGGAAATGTAAGAGACAGAAGTCTGTGCTGATAGCCCTAAGGCTATCTACTCGGCACTGGGCGGGGCGGGGGGGGATAAAATATATATGGCAGTGGTCATGTAAAGAAGCAAGAACATAATGGAGAATTGTGCATGAATGTTTACCCCCCCAAAAAAAAGTTTTTTCCTAGTGAATATTATGTTAGAGATTGTAGACGTGAAAGTAAGGCATGTAATGATTTCTGTAATAATTGCAGTTAGAATTTTATATGTAATGTACTGGAAGAAGACAGAGATACTGAAACAAGAAAAACAGAGAGAAAAAATGTCAGGACGTTTCAGAAATGAATATACGGTGGTACCTTGAATAAAGGAATTAATTTGTTCCAAATGGAATTCTTTTAAGCAAATTTTCCTTTATACAAATTTCCCACAGGAATGCATTGAAAACAGAGTAATCCCTAGTCGTGATCATTTTTATGTTGTACGGATTCGCCCCATAAGCGGTTCTGTTAAGCAAATTTCCCCATCTCCGCTGTATTGTCAGGAAAGGTAAAGGACCAATCAATGGAGAAAGCAGGTGAAAGCTGGGGGGAAAAGAGGGAGAGTAATAGAAATAGATTATGATGATAATTACTAAGAGCAATAATAGATGGCATAGGGCTAGTACTGTATATAAGCAATACGCTTAAGCAGAGATGTAACAAAGACTGTGATTATCCTCCTCTCCCATCCTCCCCTTCCTGCCGTTTTCCTCTTCCTCCTGTTTTTCTCCTTCCCTCTCTTTCTTCCCACTTCCTTGATTTAATTTCACTGAGCTTTAAGCACGTAGGGCTCTATCACACGTCCATTAAAATACTGATTAAATTCCAAGATAAAGCGTTTCCAAAAATCTTGTCCCCATGGCCACCAGGCTTTTTAAAAAAAAAGGTTATGCCCCCTTTAGCGAGTTTTCCAAGACTTACCGGAGAAGTTGGGAATTTTTTGTTCCGGTAAAAAAATGTGAGCCAAAAGTCTATGGGAGGTCACATACGATCCAGGTTTCTGCTTTTTTTTTTCCACCGTCCAGCTCGTCCTGGGGCTGGTCGGCACTTTTAAAAAAAAAATTAATTTCCTCTGCCACCCAGCACTGACCAGCTGGCCTTTGGGCTGTTAGCGCTTTTTAATTTTTTTTTCCTAGTGGCAACCAGCTCGTCCTGGGGCTGGTTGGCACTTAAAAAAATATTTTTATTTTCCCTCCCCCTCCCCTTCAGCGCTGAGCAGCTGGCGTTCGGCTGTCAGCACTTTTTCAAAATTTATTTTTTAATTTTTTCCTAGCGCCGACCAGCTCATCCTGGGGTTGCTGATGTCACTTCCTTCTCACACCTTTTGCACCAATCACAGAAGCAGCCCAGCCGGTTCTTCCCCTTCTTCCCGCAAGCAGCCAACCATTCGAGTGAGGAGGCGGGAAGAAGAGCTTCCCTGCTCAACTTTTGAGCAGTTGGCTGTGCAAGGAGGCATGGGGGAATCACTGGTTGGACGACTTCTGTGATTGGTGTAGTGTCGACAGTGATGGACACTATCAGGAATAATTAAGGGATTGTGAAATGAAAATACACACATATGTATAGCAGAGAAAAATATGCGCTTAGCAGCAGTAGCATGTAGATAAGGTGTAGATAATTGTTATAAGTATTATCAGAACTTAGAAATGGAGAGACAAAGAAACATGACTTAGAATAAAACTCTTATATTGAATATATACAGCAAATAACAACAGCATAACACCAAGCAATAATATATATACAAAATCAACAGAGTGTGGGGTACTGTTTCTCACCATAAACAGTCCCAATTTAACAATATACACATTTATACCTCATCAGACATGATTTTAACCAATCACATTCTGACACACCATGATGTCATTAACTCTTCCACCTGTGCTAAATCACTTAACCTGCTAGTGATTTCTAATTCCTTGCACTTGTGGCTAACATCATGACACTGCATTTTTGACTGACTCCATTTTACAAATTCTCTGTTTCAATCTGTTAAATATGCAATACATACATTTTGTCAACTCTACATATTATGACAGACACTTGCACCAGGCAGCGACCAGTGAGTGGATCCACTGGTAATGGGGAGAGGGAATTGACCTCCCCAGCACCTGTGGTGCTGCATTTTGTATTTGTATTAGAGATGGGCACGAAT
>JAHTLZ010000219.1:109385-134762 GCA_023846285.1 Phrynocephalus versicolor | reverse complement strand
CCCCCCCCCAAAAAAAGGAAAAAGGAAGCTAGACAAATGCTGTGTACAAGACCGTGAGGTAACACTTGTCACGAGACAAGTTATCCCGACCATGGGAACACTGAAACAGGGACAAAACCACATGATCGCAACCAGCTTTGTCACGGTACAACACTAGTGGCGGAACAAAGAAGGATGTGAAGGAACGACCAAATCTCCCCAATTTGTGGGTTTTACCAGAGTCACCTCCCACCTTCTCCTTTCTGCCTCTTCAGAAGGAATCATCATCCTTTCCTATTTCTTAGTCCAAGGGTCCCTCATCTGTATCGATTCCCATCCTTCGGCTGCACCTTCCATACTTGTCCCACCTCCATTACCTCTCTGTCACCTTCCTTCCTCTTCCCCCCCTTCTATTCCCGCCCCCGCCCCCATATTTTACATCCTTTCCTGGTCTAGTCCCATCACTCTCTGAAGGGGTCGCCTTCTCCTCTCCACCCTTCTCCTTCTTTGGCGTTTGACCCTTCCATCCCCTTTACTTGTTTTACTTCCTCTGTTTCCGTTGCTCTAAAAGTCTTTCATGTCTCCCAACTTGGAAAGGGACAGCACCCTATCTGAGAGGATCCCTACCCTACCAGCCTCCTCACAGTCATGTGAGTGACTCTAGAGAAGGCAAGAACCCAGACACCTGCTCATTCTTTAAATGGGATTGTTAATTAAGAATTAATGGACCAGAACTAAAGGCATCCTGCCCTAGAGAGGCTCCTCTTCTTTCGTTTTTTTTTCCTCTTCCAAAGAGACTTCTTAATACAAGAGGGCCTGATGTCTGAAGGCCTAGTGGCTGAAGCTACAGACTGCAAGCTACAGGTTTTAGTTTAATAAAAGTTAGTTATTTTTAAATTAAAAAAAGAACAACAAGATGCAAACTCTCAGGGCTCCTTTAACGTCCATGGCACATTCAGGTATCTGTGTTTCACAGTCTTCAAGCTAAGGGAATGGTAGGCATGCGGGCCAGCAGGCAGGCACAAATTCTCTTTTATTACAGTAGGACCCCAGTATCCGCTGGGGATTGGTTCCAAGGCTTCCCGTGGATAATGAAAACCGTGGATAAGAGAGAACGCTAAAATGTCCCCAAAACTGCTGTTTTGTGATAGTAACTTGCTTTACAGCTGCTGTTTTGCAATAGTAGCTTGCTTTACAGCTGCTGTTTTGCAACAGTAGCTTGCTTCAAGGCTACTGAATTACTTATTTATTTTTTCCTCTGTCAACTGTGGATAACAGAATCAGTGGATAAAGAATCAGTGGATATGGGGGTGCTACTGTATTGTAGATGAACCTGTGGTCTGCAAATGCATGTATCTGTTGCCAACGTTTTGGAGACAGCTTTGCATAGACGGATGTGCCAACCCCCTGATGTATTGTGATCTTCTGGGCTCTGGGTCTCAAGGGCAATCCAAGCCTCTATTTGACATTTTTCGTTTTGTGGCTCCCTGCCAATGACATTCGGCCTCACCGAGCAAAATTTTCTGCATACAGGCGTGCATTTTCTAAACGAACCCTTAGTATGTGACAATGGTTCCCTTCTGTTTTACCACGAGGCAATTATGAGTGTCCTCATTAGAAGATTAATTTGAGAAACAAAGTAGCCCTGCCTTAAGCAGATGTACGAAATCCAGTCTCTTGGGAAATGTAAAGTCGAGGTTCCCTGCAATGTGATGAAACGAAAGAGCAGCCTAGCCTTTGACGTATTCTCTGATAAGTACCTGTTATTTATTTATTTATATTTATATACCTCCCAACTTTCCAAAGTTAGCTAACATCCTCCCCTGTGATCAAAGTTCACCATTGTGGCATCAGGAGATTCTGACCAGGCCATAAATTAGGGCATGCCCAAGGGTACCAAGTTTAGAGGACGAGGCAGATGCTGTGTCCTGCTTGTCTTTGGAAGAGATGAAACCAGAGGTAGCTATGTAGCCCACACTTGCATGCCACTTGCAGCAAGAAGCAAAGCATCCCCACCACCATCAGCCACTGCTGAGCCACTGAAGACCCACAGAATGCCTGATTTAAAAATAAAAACCTGTGCGCCTTACCAGAGGGGTGGGGGTGGAATAAGGCGCCTACTACACTTTCTGAATCAAGAAGCTTGCTTCTGACTCCGTGTCACCCACCTCTCTTTCTTGAAGACTGGTTCCATGGGGAGGGCCTCGGAACTGGGGCCGGGTGGGAAGAGCGGTTTCGGACGTCGCCTGCACTCTGAAACAGATGCCTGTTTGCACCTTCCGCAACTCCTGGCATTTACAGGAGATGTCCTTTTAAGACTACATGCCATGGTTGCCTTTGACAAATGGCCTCTCTAGCGCACAAATCGCCTCTCAGGACCAATCCCTCTCTCTGTGTGTGTCCCTTTTCACAAAGACATACTGTACTAATATTTCAGATGGGTATCCGGAATGAGTCACGTCAGCCTTGCCAGCCCCCCCCTTTTTTTCATAACAGCTTATTACGTCCGCTGGCTTCATCAAGGCATCTGAGGCTTTTCACCGAGGCATCAGCAACAGCTGTTTCCTTGAAGGCCGGTGGACATCAAGGCACGGCGATGTGACCTTCCTGTCAAGGCACAAAGCTTCCGATCCCCTCTGAAAGCCCGTGTCACTCCCAGTTGGGTTACATTGTACAGAAGACCTGGGGAGGGAATCTCACAGCAGGGGCAGCCACAAGGCTATCAGCACCTATTCTTGGGTCTGTGCGTATAGGATTGCAGTCAAAATTAGCTGTAAAGACATTGGCTTCTCTATTATTCCACCACCAAGCTCCCCACAAGTATGACAGCTGCATTTTCACATTGTTCAGCACAAAGCTCAGGAAGAGATTTAATCACTAAGGCGGTTACTTCACGTCCTTTGTTCCGTGACTAGTGTTGTACCATGACAGCGTTGGCCATGATCATGTGGTTTTGCCCGTTTCAGCATTCCCATGGTCATGATAACTTGTCTCGTGACAAGTGTTACCTCACGGATTTGTACCGTGACAAACACTGAATTTGTCTAGCTTCCTTTTCTTGGGGGGGGGGGGGTTAAAAATTATTTTTCGATATTTCGCTTTTGAAAAGTCAAAATAAAAAACGGACAAAGTTTTCTGAGAGAAACAAAAAGTTTTGTTGCGTGACATTCGTTACTACACAGTGTCTTGTCTCGGAACAGAAAGTGGGAACAAAGAGTGACAAGGGAAAACCCTGTCCCAGCACCAGGTACAGGATTGTCGCACTTAGCACCCGTTCCCGGGGCGTGGTCAAGACAAATTTCAGTAGTTGCGCGACGGACGTGAAATAACTTTTTTTGTACTGCTCCTAAGCCCAACACTAACAGAGACAAAACAGACATGAAGTAACCGCCCTACAGTTCCTGCTCTTCGTCAAGCTCTTTATGCGAGCAAATAGAGTCGACATTATTAGCTGTAACTGCTACAGCAGTGAGAGGCTTGTATAAACAAGCACAAGAAGCCCTTCCAGATATGCTTGCTCAGTCCTATACCATACACAAAGGTATGCCTGCAAAGCAGCCATTTCACTGTGGCAAGAGAAAAGGTCACACACACACTAACCTGCAACCTGTGATGTAGCATTCTGGATTGTATCACTTCAGACTGCAGCTGAGGACTGTCAGCTCGAATCAGATCCTGTGAAAGAAACACACAGTTCACAGTTGGGGCATCTCATCCTAATAATTCGGAGCACATTGCACAGACAGACAGACAGACAGACACACACACACACACACACACACACACAAGGCTATGGGTCAGTAGAGAGCAAAAATATGGAACCATCACCCACCGAAGTCTGAAATAGTACAGCCCAGCAAGGGTTACCCTACACAGTGCTACGGATCATGTCACTAAAGTCTTACTTTAAAATAATTAAAATCCACCTGACATTTAAATAATTGGTTTCAGAATAAAAAGCGCCAGACACGCGTCTTCCCTTTTGTAACATAGGGTATAATTATTATCTGCAGGTGGTTTCTGTTTGGCTATGGGAAGAAGCACTGTGACTCTATTGCCAAAATCTGAATAGTCTGTTGAAAAGTAAAATACTATAATCAGCAACATTGCAGCATTTGTCTTTTGTCTTTGGAATTGGCCTGTTTCAAATGGCGTGGTGTGATTTTTAAGGGCATGGCATAAGGGAGAAGCAAGAGATCAACAATAGTTCTTACGTTGAAGCTGTCATGCTTTTGCTCAGTTTCTCCATGTCTGGGTCATAAATTGGGGTCCACATTGACATTATCGGTTTGCTGTTCTCCAGTGGTTACCCGGTGTTCCACTCATGTGTTTTGGCTTCCCTCTGAAAAGCCAACTTTTTAATGGGAAAGACACTATTCACAGAGAGAGAGAGAGAAAGAGAGAGAACGAGAGAACACTATCATTCTGCTTGGATCTCACCGGGGACAGTAGTGACTCCAGTTTTAGGGAGGTGAGATTGTTCAAATTGTCTTTCCATATGCCATACTAACCATTAAGTTCAGTTGATTTGCAAACGGTGGAGGTGTGAGAAGTTGTGACAGCCAGACATCTTCCTGCACTTACAAAATTCCCTCTTTTAACCAGGCGCTATCTGCAATGTGTGGTTTAATCCTTAGAAAGCACGAAGAGCCTCTGCAACTATGGGGACCGTGTTAATATCTCACCATATATAGGTATATCAAGTTGCAAGATTCCAGCTCATATTTAACCCAAGTAACTGAAAAGCTAAAACAATCCAAAGTGCTGTATCTTTCTGACTGGAAAACCTGGCTGCACAGAACTGTGAAAACGTATTACTATATTTTGTCTTCACTACAGTATTTAGAAATGTGCTACATAAGCATGGATCCAAAATAAGTCTATATTATCAGGGAGCAGTCTGTTTCGTTAGCCATGAAGCCCTATATCAGTGTAGGCGAACCTATGGCTCAGGTGCCAGAGGTGGCACTCAGAGCCCTTTCTGTGGGTACCCAACATCGCCCCTTCACAGCCACCTGTATTCAGGTTAAATTGCTGTATTGGCACTTTGTGAAAAATTAGTGGGTTTTGAATCGCAGTTTGGGCACTCGGTCTAAGGTTTGCCATCACTGCCCTATATTGTCAACACAATGGTTGCAGCTGTGCAGGGCTTCACATTGGGTCCCCTAGCCCTACCTGAGAAGGCCTGCAACCTTCTGCATGCAAAGCATATCTACAGTCCCTTTGGACATTACTACTTCCCTCTCCCATGGATTATGGAATCCAATAGAATAACCAAGTATTCTGTGGGCTATTATATCTGATTAGGGAGTTTCTCTTCATGCATCAAACTAGTAAGGTGTGTTCTGGGGTCAAACCCTCCCTCTCTGCCTAGGGCAGGAATGCTAGCACATCATATATGTGTATACTTTGTGTGTGTTGTGTCATTACAGTCATGACGGACTCTTCGTGACCCCGTGTCCATGGAGTTTTCTTGGCAGGAATACTGGAGTGATTTGCACAGCACTTCAAAATCCTGATCGCGATGGTGGTGGGGAGTGCTGTGGGTTACAAATGCGACAGAAAGAGAGGACATGCCGTATGCCATTTTAAAAATGGGTCTGATTCATCTTACAGATGATTAATGGCCGTGTAATTTAATATTGAAGAGGAAATAAAGATGTTCAGCTATGGCAGGACTCCTGGACCGCCTCCAGGTATAAACTGAAGCTCCTGGGGAGGAACAGAATTGTTGGCAAGGGAGCTGCAAATATTTCAAGTCCATGGCGCTTGACATCACGTCCCTCTTTGTCCGTAGACTCAGCCATCATTTGGTTTTCATTAGGCATTCCAGGCACCATGCTGTATCCAGGGCAAATGTGTAAGAAGGAAAAGATGGTAACCTGCTTCCACCTTGTTCTGTCTACCAGACACATGAGGTGGGACAGACAACAAGATCCCAGCTTCTCTCTCTCTCTCTCTCTCTCTCTCTCTCTTTTGCTGCCTTAAAAGGGAAGAGGTCTCTAAGTTCTCTAGATCGGTGTTCCCCAACCCCCGGTCCGCGGACCGGTGCCGGTCCGTGGATCAATCGGCACCGGGCTGCCCGAGGAAACCAGGGAAACTCCTCCTCCCTTCCGTCCCCGATCTCTTCAGCACGCGCCCCGGGAGGAGGAGGAGGGAGGAGGAGGAGGCAGGGGAGCCAATGAGCGCTGCGCTTGTTGGGGGGCGGCCCGCTGCCCAATGGGCGGGCAGCTTGTTGCGTTGCAGGGGCTGCTGCCGCGGTCACTGGTGGTGCTGTCGCTCCTCCTCCTCCTCCTCCTCCTCCTCCTGACAGGGGCCAGAGGCGGTGGCAGCGGCAGCAACAGCAGCAGCACCAGCAGCAGCAGGAGGAGGAGGAACAATGAAGAGTAGGGCTCGCAGAAGGTGGAGGTGGCGCGGGCCTGCCCGCCAGGCGGGAGCGACCCTTAGCAACGGCGGCGGCGGCGGCAGCCCACCCACCCACCGACTGGCCCGCCAGCCATGGGGGTGGCGGTGGCTCCGGCGGCGGCGGCGGTGGAGGGAGGAGGAGGAGGAGGCCACTGAGGGGGGTTCTCGGTCGCGGCGCGGATGAAGGCAGGACGCCGGTAAGCCTGCCTCTCCCCTCTCTCACTCTCGCTCTCCTCCCTCTTGGGGTGTGTGTGTGTGTGTGGAGGGCGGAGAGGGAGGGCTGGGGGGGTCACGGGAAGGAGCCTTGCTGTGTCCGCCGAAGCTCCCGGGGTGACAGCTTGCCTCCCCTTTTCCTTTATTTATTTATTTATTTATTTATTTATTTATTTATTTATTTATTTCAGAGTGGTTTTTTTTTACCCCGCCTTTCTCCTTGGAAAAGACCCCCAAGGCGGCTTACGTCAATGAGGGATAAGCTATACAGCCCAGAAAAATTAGGACAAGTTCGAGTATCGAGAAAGGGGGGGGAATGGATTGAGGGTCGTCTTATTACAACATCTTCCTTCCCCTTCCCCCCACCCCACTCGCCCCAAGGCTTATCTTCCGCCAGGAGGAATTGCCCACTGACCACACACACACACACACCACCACCACCACCGTAGGAATGGACTGTCTTCTCCCTCCCCTCCCCTCCAAGGACTCACACAACACTGGCTCTTCGGCTTGAGTACGGAGATGAGCACCGCCCCCTAGAGTGGGAAACGACTAGCATACATGTGCGTCAGCGGCGGGGGGGGGGCATTTACCTTTTTTATCTTATTAAATCAAAACAAGCGGGCCAGGGAAAAATTATCAAACATTTACCGGTCCGCGGGGATAAAAAGGTTGGGGAGCACTGCTCTAGATGAGCCTCAGTGAAGCCAACCAGTAAAATGTGTATAATATTGCCATCTAATGCTCTCCCAGCATGCCAAGTTGACGTGCAATCAACAGTTGGAAAAGTTACATTTTGGAATAACAACTCTCCCGGCCTCTAGCTGTGCTGGCTCAGTATTTTTTTTTCAAAGTCATACTCTCCAAATCTCGCATGTCTCAGCTTCAATGAGGGCACAGATGGCTAACTGGAAGTTCTCCCTCATGGAAACCATGCGGTTTTGAATCATTTCTGAATGAATGATAGAATCATGGAGTGGGAAGGAGCCTATAAAGCCACTGAGTCTGAACACACAAATCCCTTGCTCAATGCAGGAATGCAGATCAAAGGCTATCTGCCCAGTGTTTCCATGGCAGATAATGATCCCTGTCGCCCAAGAAAGGCAGGATGGGGAGTGACTGAAACATTTATTCAACTGGAAGGTAAGTTTGGGGAGCTGCTTTCTACATAGCAGTGTCAAATCAAAATCTCTGGGAGATAGCAAAGTATGTATGGTTGCATCACAAAGAACACAGTCTATAAACCTGCGACAATAAGGGTTATGGAGCTACCTTGGACTATACACGGGCAAGGGGTATTTGGGGGAAGGGACATCGAAGGAAGCTGAGGCAGGTGGAACATTAGAGCTAAGAAACAAGACCTCATGCCAAGTATAAGCCAGAAGACGGCCAGTGTTCCTTAATCATATAGTGGGGCAACTAACATACAGATTTCAACTGGTATTCTTTCTATAAAAATGCTGTACTCCAAATAATATGAAGAACTATAATTTTATGCAGGTGACAAGAATGATTTATACGAGGTTCTTTTGCCTTTTCACGGAACTGTAATTTTCAGGGTTTCTTGGTTAGAAGATATAGCCCATTTAACTTCAGTTATTTGATACCAGTAGTAAGGGCTCATTCAGACAGGCATTTATCCCACTGTTTGATGCATTGTGGGAGCAAACTGGTCTAAATTCCTTTTTCTTCCCCAGCATCCACATGATATCATCACTAGAGTGGACCAATTTGTTCCCAGAGCGTATGATTGCAGTGAATGGACTAAAATCAAACCTTGCAACTGTCAGAGCTGCCAAGGCTCCTCCTTCCAGTTCCTATGGGTCAATCAATAGGATTAAGATCTACCAGTTTGTTCTGCTGGCACACTAATATCACTGCACTCTCTGGAAGTAATTAGATTGCTAAAAATGGTTCCCAGTGAGCCCCACAAGCCAAAGACTGCAGCAATTCAATGTTAAGACTGTTAATACAGTAATCAGATTAAAAAGAAGGCAGATTTTCTTTCTCTATGGTCCTTGCTTATAAGAGAAAATGTTAGCAGGTGATGCTTTTAATGAAAGCTGTGTCTGACGTGTACCTCCACACAATTGTGAAAGATGCATAAACCCATTTCATCTTCCTCATCTGGTCACTAGGGATGGGGGAAAAAAACCAAAAAATGTTATTTAGTTCTTTTATAAGGTTATAAAATATTATGAAACAAAACATCTATCAAGTAACAAAATAAAACACCATTTTCTCTTTTAGAAACAAAACATTTCATCAAAAGTACTCTATCAAGTAACAAAATAAAACACCATTTTCTCTTTTAGAAACAAAACATTTCATCAAAAGTACTCTATCAAGTAACAAAATAAAACATCATTTTCTCTTTTAGAAACAAAACACTTCATCTTCCCTTGTCAGAAATACAGTACCAATATCATCCTAGAGCAGTGGTGGTGAACCTTTGGCACTCCAGATGTTTTGGACTGCAACTCCCAGAATTCCAAGTCTAGATTGCCAATGGCAAATGATTGTGGGAATTGTGGTCCAAAACATCTGGAATGCCAGAGGTTCGCCACCACTGTCCTAGAGGATCAGAATAACAGCATGGAACTACAACCTATGTGTAAAGAGGTGTGACCTAGGAATGAATGATATACCAGCAAGATATAGTGGTCCATCTGGGAAGAGATGGGCTGCCAGGTATATCAGGGTGGAGGATAATTTGATGGTGATTGGGAAAGATCCCATGCAAAAATCTTATGAAATCAAGAGGATACGGTGAGCTCCAGCTTCGTTTACCCATAAACCTCTTCTTTTGCATGGGATCTTTCCCAATCACAAACAACTCATCCTCCACACTAATATATCTGGCAGCCCATCTCTTCCAAGATGGACCACTATATCTTGCTGGTATATCATTCATTCCTGGTCACACCTCTTTACACACATAAAACCATCCTCTGCACTGAAATATCTGACAGCCCATCTCTTCAGAGATGGATAGTATATCATCCATTCCTAGGTCCCACCTCTCTGCCAACAAGTTGTAATTTTCTTGATCTATCCACAAAGTTGGGTGCCTTTAGGATTCTGGAGATCAGATCCATATAGTATGATGAATCCTTTTGTATTACTTTGTTATGAACTTTAAAAAAAAAGTTACTAATAATAAAAAGAAATGAAACAGTAAAGGAAATAAAATGAAATGATGTTTTTCCATTTTGTATCCATTTATACTGGTTACCCAAGGCCCTGGGTGTTTTATACATTCTGATAAAAGCTTATAAAAACCTTTGTTTGGCCATTCTTATCTCATGTGTTTGCCAACCCTATGGTCAATGCTAGAAACATGGAATATTTTCTCAATTGTGTTGGAGAGAAAAAAAAATCCATCACTTTAGTTGGCATTAACAATTATTCATAAACTTGGTGGAATAAAAGTTCAACAGTTTGCACATTCCTATAAATTTTGGTCATAATCATGGTACATTATTGCATAATCTTGGCTATTGTTTTGACATGATAAGTTGTCACAGCTCCTATTTTTTGGCTGGGGAGAATTAATTGCAACTTAATTGTTCCTGCTATCTTAATACTGTATACTGCTTTATGAATGCTAGGGAAACATGTGAAGTAAATTTAGTTTTCTTACACCAACCAGGCTTTTATTTTTAGAAACAGGGAGAATAATGTGGCTAAATTCTGTGCTGTGAGTTTGAGAGGTCAAAGAAATAAACCCTCTTTTTTTGGACTGCATCAAATTCTTCTGAAATTACTCTCCCACTAGCCATCAAGAATGACATCTGACAGCAAGAGAAAACAGACTCAGCTACTGACAATTCTGTCCATGTTGTCCAAAGTATATTTATATGAATGGCTTGACTCCTTAGGCAGTAGTGAATAATTCAACATTCATTTCACACGAATGCAATCTTCTCAGTGATTGCTGAGCAAAGAATGGAGGGAGCAGAGGAACACCAAAGCATGAGATCAATGTGTCCATCTTGACATTTGAAATGAAAGAAATTAACAGAGTGGAACTCTTCCTGGGTCTTGAAAAAATGTATTTAAGCAATAGCCTAGGTTTAGAATTCCGGTATAGCATGAATTTAGCTGTTCTGCCACAGGAATTGGTAATAGGTTTCATTGCCAGTTGTTGTCACTACATACCATAGACACATTCTTACATACTAATTTTGTTTTCTCCTGTGCTCCGACCCTTTGTTAAACTAGCTGTTACAAATCACACCAATTATGTCCATTCTGAATTATGAGCAAGGGTCAAGCTGACTCTTGATTGTCATGGAATTTCCTTCGTCTTCCTCCCTTTATTCAGTATCGCAACCTTGAAGAGTTTGTACAATAAATACATAATAAATGTGAACACACACACACATGCCTGGTAGTGGTGGTTCCCTATCCTTAACCTTTGGTCATTTAAGAATTGGTTTAACTATAGCATATTAATGGTTTTGTAACCTGTTGCTCGGCCAGTGCTCTGCTTAAAGATTTTGATGGGTGCTATATCACATAGATACTCTCTTTTCTCCAAAGGACTGGCTAATTCACAATGGAATATGAACAATCACTCAACTCCATGTGCATCAGTTACTTGAGCCTCAGTTAATCTTGTATCATACAGCTCTGACTGTGTCTTCGTTTCTGTGTTTCCATTTAAAAAGTGAAATAAAAATGATTGCAGGTTCATAAGAGGAAGAGTCAATCCCAAAGGAACAGAATTCTCTCTCCTCAGGGCAGTTGAACTCAAACGGAACTTGAACCGAATCTTCCTTTTGTCCCACAATGCTGTGTTTCAATGCCCTTTTGAGTCTACCGTCAGCCACGTCAAGAGCATAGCACCTCGCTTGTGCACACTGAATTTGTGCAACGTAACCTGCACAAATCACCCTCTGGACGCACACACACACCCTGCTCTAGCCAGAAAACTCAGCAGATTTGTTGAGACCTTGGTGGAAGAGGCCTGGCATCTGGGCTGTGGGCCTTCTTGGGGGCAGCCCTCAAGGGCCCCGCGTCCTGGCAAGGCTCGCCGGCGTTTGGTGTCTGACATGGACCTTCTGCATGTGCTGACTAGACCTCCAAGCCCCTGTTTTTATGTCTCCTACTGCTGCTGGGTTGGAAGCATGTAACTGCAAGTAGATAGATAGGTACCACCATAAAAAAGCGGGAAGGTAAACAGGGTTCTGTGTGCAGAACAGTGTTTGGCCATGCCGGCCGCATGGCCACGGACTTGCACAACATTGGCGCTTTGGCTTGGAAACGGAGATCAGCACCATCCCTAGATACACACACAACTCGCACACAAGTGATGGTGGGGAGTACCTTTACCTTACTGCCACTGGAAGCAGAGGGAGAAGTGACCCACATTAGTGGCCCATTTTGGCAGATTTTCCTTTCGTGCTTCATTTAGAGATGGGCACGAATAAAAAAAAAATGGTATTTCGTTTGTCGTTTGTCGTTTGTAGGGTCCGTTTTGGTTCGGTTCCATTTTTTGTGATTTTTTGCAAAAAATGTTTTCGTTTTCGTTTGTTTCGTTACCATTTCATTACCATTTATTTCAATCTTTTGTGATTTTTAAAGGATTTAAAGCAATTCACTTGTATTGCAGTAACGGAAACGAAATGCACGACAAAATTTCCGGTGTTTCTGTTCGTTTCGTTTCATTTTAGAGACAAAATTCATTTGTCGTTTCGTTGCGTAACGAAATGAAAAAACAAAAATGGAAACGAACAATTGTTCGTTTCGTGCCCATCTCTAGTTTCATTCCTCAATCAGCTGTTTCAAATGCATTGTGATTCACACACACATACACGCACGCGCGCGCACACACACACACACACACACACACACACACACGAGAGAGAGAGAGAGAGAGAAAGCATATACAATTGTATAAAGGAATTAATTCATTCCAAATGAAATTATGTTAAGCAGATTTTCCTTTATACAAATTTCCCATAGGAATGCATTGAAAACAGAGTAATCCCTAATCGTGGCCATTTTTATGTTGTACGGATTCACCCCATAGGCGATTCTGTTAAGCAAATTTCCCCTATCTCTGGAATTTTTATGTGGTACAGATTTTATGTTATACAAACCATTTGTTATACGAGGGTCCACAGTATAGTGGTAGGAGTGTTGGATTAGGCCTCAGGTAACCTGGATTCAAATCCCTGCTCAGCCATGGAGACCTAAGGCCTGCTAATAGCAAACCAGTCTATACATGCCTCCCATAAAGTACCTCCAAAACTGGAGTTAGGGTTGCATAACTCAGGAGTGACTGGATGTAAGGACAGAAAGATTCAGAAATAGTTTTTACCCAATAGCAGTAACCATGCTAAATTCTGTTAAAAATTAAATTGACGGGTAATATTAGTGTTGAATGTGTTACACATGTATTGTATGGGGGATTGTGTATGGCTGTTGTTGTTTTTTTAAATTGTAGTTTTTATGGATTGGGCATGAATGTTGTCAGGTGAAAGAGTGTAGGGCTGTGTGTGTATGTTTGGTTTTTATGTCAGTTTTAAATGAGTGTAAGTGATGTTCGGTGTGTGAATGTTGGAGTATGTGTATAGATGGTTTGTACTTAAATTGTAGATTTTACGTCTTGGATTTTTATGCTGGATTGTGTGAATGACTGACTGAATGGCACTTTTAATCTTGTTGTATTTATACAATGACAATAAATTGCATTCCATTCCATTCCATTCCAACAGCAGCAACTCAGCTGTAGCCTGCCTGGCCTCTTGTGACATCACCACCAGGTTCCAGGTTTTGGCTCTGAAATCTGGTGAAGATGGATGCTGCTGTTGACCTCACAACTCTAAGCACCCTATGCCACATTGTGAAGACCCCCTCACGGGTGGGACTGACCCTAATAAACTGGATTACATGACTGTCAGTTGTGTTCATTTTGATGGGTCACAGGTTGTGCGGGCTTTGTGTTGACAGCTACATTCTACTCAACGTTGTGGATTTTTTAAATCACAGACAACTGTGCTGTTGTTTAAAATCACTGTCCACAACAATCATATCTTACATTAGACCAGTAATTCCCAACCTGGGGGTCGGGACCCCTTTGGGGGGGGGTCAAACAACCATTTCACAGGGGTTGCCATGAGACTGTGAATAAAAAGGCACCAACGACTTGGGTCTGGAGGAGGAGGGGGGAAAGAGTGAGATACAGCTTGATAGGCTGGAAGGGATGTCAGTCAATGGCACCGGAGGCTGCGATTGGCTGAGGGAAGTTCTCTATGGCCCCTGCATCAGTGGCCTGCCAAATGGGGCTTGTGGCCTCTTCCAAGCAGGGCAAGGGGGGTCACCACCACATGAGGAACTGCATTAAAGGGTGGCGGCATTAGGAAGGCTGAGAACCACTGACTTATAGACAAATTGGATATGCACTACTGTTCTTTTAAAATATACTTTTACTATAACGTAAGAGGAATCTGTCACCTTCTGAATGTCTCAGGGAGCACCAAAAATCATGACACCTGTGAACTCTATATAATTATATGTAAACCAAAGTAGTCATATAACACTTCATTCTTCCCTTTGAGTTCATTCATTGGGAACAGCTGCATAATGTCTTTTAACTGGTTAACACTGGGAGCCCTTTGTTGGAAAGATCACTGAACAAAATTAACTTTCTGTGATAGTGAGGAAGACAAAACTGTACAAATCAACTCTCCAGAAACTCCCTACAAGGAAATTCAGTAGCTTATTTTTTTTAAATGGAACAGACATAATTGATTCCCCAAGGGACAAGTGCTGTGTAGCTTAAAACACACAATACATCAGTACCACATAGTTCAATCAATGCTAACTGGAGCTGACAAGGTCATGTGGGGTTTGACCCAGTCTGATTCCTTTGTGAGATTTCACCCATCTGAAGAATGATGGAACCAGGATGAATAGTGGCAATCTGTCCTCCTGAAGAAACTGTGCCTCCCCCATCACTTATTCACACAAGCACTTATTCCCTTTCCCAGAAATCTGTCAGAAATTCCTTCAGAGTATTTGTTGTTAGGTTTGTACAGTGTGTACCAGCTCAAAGACTGAATGTCACCATTTGGACAACATATCCCAGAATCCTCCATCCCACATAGGCAATGGGGGAGGGGGGGACAACAGCTTTTCCAAGCTAGGTTGCAGCAACTCTTTTAGGAGGAATAGGGTAATGAAAGGTTGGTTTCAAAAGATAGATCAAAAGTGAACAGACGGAAAAACAGAACCAGCAACTCTTTGCCTTTCATAGTTGTATGGAAGGGAATTATTCATCAAGTGTCACTTGCATTAACAGTTCACCTGCAGAAATTTCCTGTTCCAACCTTGTATTAAAACCCTGTCCTCTTCTTCATCTGGTCACCCTAGTAGTCATTCCCAACCTTGAGTCCATCGCTTCTGGACTAAAACATACAGAGCCCTCCACCGCTAGCTGTGCCTGACTAGGATTTGTGGAAGTGGTCGTCCAAAGACATCTGGGGACTGATCTGGGAACCACTGCCCTAGAAAGATCTGTCAAGAAACTGGGCATGTGTTGCCTTTTCTCAATTTCTCTCACAATTTGCTAAAAAAATAAAGTAATGCCTTGGTTTAAGAGTAATTTGGTTTAAGAGCATTCTGCAAGACAAGCAAACATTTCTACTAAATTTTGTCTTGTCTTGCAATGCAAGCACTGGAGCAGGTCACATGATCGCACGTGAGCCAGTGGTGTTGCTCTCTCTCTCTCTCTCTCTCTCTCAACATATTTTCTTATTTTTCAAACAATTTCTAGTCATGGGGCAGCTAGTCAAATGTGCATAGGGCTACAAGTTGCATTTTCTTATTGTCACATTAAAATCACAGAGTAAAGAGGCGTATTGCCCAACTGTGCCCATACCTGAACACCAGCAGCCTCACCGCTTTGCAATTCCAAAGCATGCTGGTTGATAAACAAGTGACCAGGCTCATAACTAACCAGGACGCTAACTGGGAATAACGTTAAAAAGTTTGCTCCAGTGGAGCCAGGAGATCTTGGCAAAATAGGCTTGAAGTTTATAACAAGGTAAGCAATTTCCCCTAATAGCCTTCAGATGGTTTGAGCAAGGTCTAATAATGGATTTTTTTTTAAGTGCTAAAGATGTTCGCTTTAGAGGCAGGCTGCTAATTAGTCACCTATTTTTATTCTAGCTCAAAGTTACAAATTGCTTTGTCCTTTTTGCTCATGCCTCATCTTTCTCCTTGTCACTTGGTTTCAGCTTTTGAACTCTCTGGATCCAAAACTTTAACTTCCTTCATTTGTAAATGGGTAAGAAGAGGGACTCCATCACATCTGAGCAATTTTGCTGGCACAAAACAGTTCGAGCCAGACCTAGCGATACTTAGAGTAGACTCACGAAAATCAGTAAGACTTAGTTTACTTGTAAGTAACTTCCATCTTGATCCGAACCATTTTTTTTATTAAAGTCATAGTCTACCAAGAATATTTCCTTTCCTGTATAACTCCTACTGAAACGATTGTCAATTACATAAAATTCTGATACCAAGGCCTGCCACATCTGGAGGCATCAAGTTTGAGAACAAGGGCTCTAAACTAATCTGCTGCTCACTAATCAGTCTTGAACTGATGATAAGCTCAGATAAGAATCTGTCTTGCAGTTTGGTTCAGGTTGGGGATGGGCTGGTTTGCTACATTTCCCAGCAACCACATGACTTGTATGCCATGGCAAACCAACCTCCCCTCCCCACCCCATCTCTGTCCTGTCAAATCACTTTGGGTCTCTGTCAGGGGCTCCTTTTTTGTGGGTAGGATCACACTGTATTGGTTAGGTTCCAGTTTGTGTAATTGCTGGGGTTGAGTCAAAGTGGATGGCTTCTTGGATTTTATGCATGGAGCAAGTACCATGCGAACCTTTGCCTCAGGCACCATAATATCTCGGGATGGTCTACATCCATTCATACAATACAATTGCAAATAACTACAGTGGTCCCCCGCCCTTTCGCAGTTCATATACTGCAGTCCTGCTATATCTCGGGACTGAAGTACAGTGGTACCCCAAAAGGTGCCCGGGGCTTAAGGGAAGGGGGGGAAGGTTTTAAAAACCCAGGGTTTTAAAATCTTTTTCCCCCTTCCCCAAGCCCCGGGCTCCAACTGATTGGCACTGGGGTGGGGAAATAAAGATTTTTCTCCACCACCCCAGCGCCAATCAGCTGGAGCCTGGGACACACAATGTTTAAAATGCCTTTAAGCCAAGCGCTTGGCTCTGTTCCTTAAAGACATTTTATACCTTGTGTGCTGCTTCTCCCGCCCCGTCCCCACGCAGGGGAGCAGCGTGCAATGTTTAAAATGTCTTTAAGCAATGGAGCTAAGCTTAAAGACGTTTTAAACATCGCAGGCCACCCCCCCCCCAGGCCTGACCCGACCTGCATCTGCATATCATGGATTTTCAATGATTGCGGGTCGGGTCCCTAACCCCCACGATAGACGGAGGGTTACTGTACTATGAAGTATGCACTCCACATACAGTAAACAGGCACAGTTGTGTGATTCTGATCTCTCAAAGTAATGTCTGAAGACACTCTAATGTAGAATATGGACCAAAATATCTATTGTTCATTCTCCCTTTCTCTCTCAATCACTCCCTTCCCCTTTTTCTTCTAACAGGCCATCTTGAGGCTCTTTGGAAAAAAAGTCAATTAGAACTGCTGTAAATAAATAAATAAACTCAACTCCAGGTGGAAGAGCTTTGATCAACTCCCTCGGTGCCTTTTTCTTTGCGACTTTAAAGTCCGCTCTGAAGATGCAATTAACTGCAGACGAAGAGTTAAAAGAAGGAAAAGAAACTACAAACGGTGTTTTTACGAGTTGAATCCGAAATCAGGGTTGATGAGTAGCTTCATCAGATCATTGAAGTGTCATTTAAAATGTGATTGTCGGAATTCTTCGAGACTAGTCACCACGTGGAACATGGGCATTACAGGGTCTGAAGTGGTGCTAAGGGAACTAGAGCATCCATGGATCGTCATGGCTAGATGTGGAGGGCACGGGATCCAATATGTAAAGTGGGACTTATTTTACAACTTTCAACATCCCCTCAGAGGATGGAACACGAATTGCCTCTCTCAGTCTCCATAGACATAGGGCTGCCAGTTACAAACTGAACACTCCACTGGCTTTACTGGAAGCCCATGTTCCTTCTGGTGACAGGTGGTGTAAGCTGACTCTGCAACATCCCCTTCCAACTTTGTAACTCTTTACGATTCTAGTTCAGCCAATCAGTGCAGAAAGGTATGGATGTTATCAAGGAGGTAGTGGTGCCAGAGAGATAAACAAGAGGATCTTAGAGCGAATCAAACCTGAACTTCCTCTGGAAGCAAAAAAAAAAAAAATTGATGCTGTCCTACTTTGGAGACATGATGAGAGGGCAAGATCTGCTGAAGGCATCAGGAAAAGAGGAAGACCAGATATGGGATGGTGTGAGTCCGTCAAGGCAACCCTAGACTTGGGTTGACAAGAGCAGAGCAAGGCTACAGAGGACAGGACATTTGAGGGGCCACTCGTTCATAGGGTTGCCATAACTCGGAAACAACTTGATGGCATGTCTGTGAAGATTCTCAGTCATCCAGGTGAGTTTACCTGGAAGTTGAGTCAGCTGGACTTCTTTTTCTTGAGAGACTGAAACGTCATTCAGAGACTGACAAGCTGTTTGGATGAGCAGAGAACCGTTTCAATCTTTCAAAAGAAGAAGTCCAGTTGCCATGACTCAGCTTCCAGATAACTTGATGGCATGTTACCAACAACTTGAGCGAGGGCCTGCTAAAACAGGCAGAAGTGTGTGATGAATCCAACCTTTTCACCCTACCTTTTCAGTCCAATGTCATCAAGGGTGGGCCCTGCAGGCTGCCATACAAAAAATGCAGCTCCAAACAATTCCATTGAAAAAACCCACACAATGTTCAGCTCAAATAACATCTTGTTACACCCCTTAGGGAGCCATGGGGACAAGTATATCATATGTTGAGAGCACCTGCGGAGCTAACACACACTCCCAAACAACATTTTTGGAGGCTACCAGAGAGTACATTGGGGTCTTGTTTTAGTTGTTTTTAAAAATACGGTTTTCTAAAGAAACATTGTGGGAGGTGGCAGTGGCTATAAGAACAGGGGTAGAAGGTAGAAGGATGATCATATGCCAGCCCTGGACCTTAGGAGGTTTCCCATCTGTGACGGATATGGATGATGGTGCGAAACGTAATGATACTAGGGTTAGGAGAACCGCTCTAGTTCCTAATGCTAGAATTCCTTCCCAAATTCACATCCAAAGCCTTAGTTGAGAGGTAACTTTTGGTCATCAAATGGTTGACTTGATAATACATCCAAAGTGGGCAAGTTTGCCTGAGATAATATTCTTAACAGCCTAACATGAGGCAAAAAACCAAAGAGTTGTTTACATCCAAAGCCTTAGTTTCGAGCGCAGCTGAAAGGGCTTCCGTCTGCTGAATCCCAAGAGGTGCCATCTGCCAAATGCTAACAGGTTCGACTTGGCACCCTTCGTCCCAAGGGCACTTCTGAAGGGCATCACAGCCTGTCTCTAAAAGCAGCTGTTTCTCAGGTGACAGAGGAAAAATTCGAGAATCCTTTTAAAAGAATGTGAGAGGGTGATATTTTAGCCAAGGACGGAAGGACAAAGCTCACATAAACAGCAGGAGGAACATTAAAAAGTTTCACTCAAGCATCTTCCTTTCACCCGCACTACAATTTTTTTAAAAGAGAAAGGAGCAAACCACCACCATTCATTTTCCAAATATGCAGCACTTTTAGGGCTGCCTTGTGGCTAACCAAATCCCTGCAAACGAAGCCATCATGGAGGAATACGACATAGGACAAAATAACATTGGCTTTTATGTAATAATATAGGATATTCCTAGTTATGAAACCCTACTGAGAAACTCCAGTTGCTCGTGGCTTCCCAAGGCATATCATGCCACAGGTATCATGTGCCCTTGAAATCAGCACTGCATTCTGTTGGGTTTGTGGATTTCTCTACAGAGAAACAACTTCTGTCCAAAATGTCCTAGCATTAACACCTCTGCCGATATCTTGTAAGCCAACAATATCTCAAGTTGCATTGTTTTCCCCATTCCTACTGCCCCTCCTCTACTTCACAATAGTCTTCTTTTCCATAAGTTCTGCTCAAATCTCATAAACTAACAACTAGGGCTTCCTATCTCGTGTTAGGTCCTCCTCTTTTCTTACTGCTCCACCCTACTTTTTCCTAACAGCCATGACTTCCATCTGGGTACTGAGAAGCTGTGCAAGAACGCTTCCACCGATACATAGACACATGGATCAGCGGAGTATTCAGCCCCTCCCTGTTGCTCCCTGTTCATTTTTCAAATCATTATTACCCCTTAGCGCAGTCCCTGCTGCCAGCGTTGCTGTGCTCTAATAGTCTGGCTCGAAGCACATGTGCCTCCAAGTGCCTGTTTGATCTGCCCCTAGCACGGCTGCTGGTGTGACTGTTCCTAGCACTACCGGGAGCCAAATTACATTTAGGATCAGGGTGGTCAGAGTCTTGGGCCAGTGCTCAAGTGGCTTGGGTCCAAAACCCAACTCAGACACAAGAGCTCTCCTGGGGTGGCCATGGTCACCCACTTCTAGAACATCTCACATACCTCAAAACCCCTCCCAAGAATGAAGTTCAATCTTTTGTTTTGCTTCAGCAAAATGGCTTGTGAAACAAACCACAAACAAGCCCAGTGTATTGCAGTTTTTATTTGTTTGTTTGTTTGTTGGTGGTTCATTTCACCTCCATCTCTACAGGCAAGCGTATGCCAACTAAAATTTGCTAGCCTTCAAGGTACCACAAGACTCTTTGAGCCTTTTCACACGACCCCTAAGATCCGCTGGCCACTTAAATTCAGACCAGAGATCTTGGGGGCTTGTCGCCGTTCCTGTGTTTCCACCCCCTCCGCATTCCTGGCTGCTGGCTGCGTGAGGGGAGGGAGGAAAAAAAGGAAGAAAAGAATGCTGGCTCACCTCCGCTCTGCCGTCTCGCTCTTGCCCCCGCAGCATTCCATTCTCTTAAGTAGCTCTTAACGGGGTGGGGGGGGGCAAAAAACAACAAACAGAAGCGAGGAGAGCCCGGCACTCTTAAGTTACATCTGCATCAGGAATTCTTCAGCCCTGGAGAGCAGGTACTTGAAAAGTACGCTGGGACATGCTTAGGTGGGCGTGGTCGCACTTAATTTTCTGTAAACTCCGGAGCTGCTGGGGAAACAATTTTAAGCTCCGGAGCTGGGAGCCATTTGCCCTGGAGTTTAGGGGTCGTGTGAAAAGGATCTGTGTTTACTGTAACAAACTAAGCCCATAATCCCCTCCCCTAAGTAGCCCTGGTTACTGCGCCTGATACCTTATGGTCTGTTACTATAGCTATGCTTCACAAATGTGAGGAAAGGGTAAGGATTTTCAGTGAACCCATTTCATCCGTCCTACACAAGCAGAGATACAAACGCCTTTTAGGTGTTCAACTGCATTTCCCTGAATGGCCCAGCCCGCATGTCAGTTTCCCCTGTTGGCTAGAATATTGGGAGAGGTGCAGTTAAATAAAAAAATCTGATGGCATCTCTGCAGATGTGTGGGGCTTCTTTGCACGCCATTAAGAGCAATGCAAACTTTGTACAGTGACCGGATGCTGTTTCAGCGCCTCTTTTGCAGCCAAACAACTAGCACCATCTTGTGGCTATTCTGTCATCTTGCACTGACCCTCTGGGGAAAGGCAACCGGACGAGATACAGAAGAGGACCCAGTTGTCTGGGCTGATACTTCACGTCCCTCTCGCTGCAGTTCGCGGCCCCGCTGGAGACCGGTTCGAAGGAACACAACCTCACATCTTTGTGGGGTCAATCCGAGTTCACCCCGACCACGCCCCCTGAACTGCGCTCCAAGTGGGGTGAGAGATTCCCGTCCTGGAGCTCAGGAATCTTTTCAATCCACTTCTCGATCCGTGTTGAAAACCGATTTCAACACGGAGGCAAGTTCACCTCGGCTCGAGGAAGGACGTGAAGTAACCACCTGTGTCTCCTCATAGAAGCCTTCCCTTTCCAAATTGCTGGGTGCAATGGTTAACAGATGTGTCTATGGCTGTTCTTCTGTATTGAGGCAGAACTTCATCTTGCAAGATGAACACCGTAGGAGCAGGATATTTGAGCACGCCAGGAGGACTCAGAGCAATACTACCAGCAGGTAAGGCTTTATTAAGAAAGACATCTTCCCGGGTCCCTCAAGGCAGAGTGGTCAAGGCTGAGGGAGCCAAGTCCAAGGAATCTAGGCTTAAATATTTGAACGGATGTCATATTGAAGAGGGAACAGGTTTGTTTTCCATGGCTTCAGAGACTAGGACTCGGGGCCATGATTTCAAACTACAGGAAAAGAGATTCCATTTGAACGTTAGGAAGAACTTCATGACAATTAGAGCTGTTCAGCAGTGGAATATGCTGCCACAAAGGGTGGTGGAGTCTCCTTCTTTGGAGGGTTTGAAGCAGAGGCTGGATGGCCATCTGTCGGATATACAGTGGTACCTTGTATAAAGGAATTAATTTGTTCCAAATGAAATTATGTTAAGCAAATTTTCCTTTATACAAATTCCCATAGGAATGCATTGAAAATGGAGTGATCCCATTTTTATGTTGTACGGATTCTCCCCATAGGTGATTATGTTAAGCAAATTTCCCCTATCTCCGGAATTTTTTATGTTGCACAAATTTTCTGTTATACAAGCTGTTTGTTATACAAGGGTCCTCTTGTACTGTGATGGGGGTTCTTGCATGGCACGGGGTTGGACTGGATGGCCCTTGAGGTCTCTTCCAACTCTATGATTCTATGATTCTATGAATCCGACCTCTGTAGGAATCAACAGCCACATCAGAGCAGTGAATAGGTAGTTCCAGGGGTGGTCACAGCTCCTGGCCAGGAGGTCACACTGACAGACTCAAGCTAACTCTATGGCATCAGAAATATGCTCAAAAATTGAAAAATCTTAGTGCCAACAGAGAATTTAAACAGCATTCCTAGAAGATTTAAAGGCCACAGTTCTGCATTACCAGCTCAGTTGACTAGGAAGGAACCAAAGAACTGCTGATTAAAACCAAATATATTACCAAAGAAGGAGGCGGCGGGGGGGGGGGGGGCTCTATCCATGCAGACATAAATAAAGCCTCCGTGGATTGATAGAGGAAACTTTTAAAAATGTTAATCAGAGATGAGAAACGGTATCAAATAGTGACAGAAATAGGGTCAGAATCCTAAACACAGCTTTTCAGTGACTGGTGTGTGGAGGACAAAAATAACTGTTATAATAATCACTGTAAATAAATAGAAGAGAACAACAGAGAGGGAAAACAAGAAATCTCTTGCATAAGAAACAAGAAATCAAATGGAAATTGAAGCCTGGATGAAGAATGTTTGCACATATCAAGTGAAGAGAAGATGAAAAGAATGTCCAGCATCTAAGATGTACACATATTAGACAGAGAAGAGAGGTGGTTTGAGAGAGGGGTCAGGGAAACCATTCATGTGTGTATTGAAAAACCCTCTCTCAACAGAGGTGGGGGGCGCTCAGGCACAATCTGTCTGTTAGTTATCAAGATGTCCTTTCATCAATCCCCAGACAAATCAGTAGCACTTCACACCTCCACCAGCAAGGCCATAGCTAACGACCTATACCTAATGAATGTTGGAAAGGGTTACAGAGGTGGGACTTTCACACACCCTAGGCCATTATCCACCTAAAGAGCCTATTCAGACGACTATCCACTTAATGAGCCTTTTCAGACCAGGGAGATGCGAAATCAAGGTGAACTATAAATTGTAGGTCTCACCACTAACTTTCCTCAGACTGATGAAGCTGCTTGGATGAGCACTGAAACGTTTCAGTCTCTCAAGAAAAGAAGTCCGGTTACCATATACTATGGTATACAAATCCAATAAATAAATAAATAAATAAATAAATAAATAAATAAATTATATGGAAGAGATAGTCAAGTTATGACTGTTTGGGAAGGATGCTATGTAAACATGATATGGATCCCAGCAGATCCATACCTTTGATACATGTATTTATGCCAGGGCAATGCCATGCGGAGAGGAAAACTTTATTTTTATGGATTCCTTTACGGGCATGCATGGTATATGTGTGATCTGGTTGGGATCAAGGTGGTGATGTAGCACATACTGTTTGATAATGATCCATGCTTGGGACCCCATGTGTTTACTCCAGTGTGGAGCCATGTGCTGATGGACATGTGATATCTGGTGTGCAATCTGTAGGCAGATTTGGGGCCTATGATGGGAGAGTGATTTGGGGGTAATCTTGGAGGGGGGAAAACAGGTAGCTCTGTGTACTGGATCCGTTTTGGGACCACAGTGGACCCATGTGCTGACAGACCCATGATTTCTGTGGCCTCTTTAGTCGGCAGAAATATGATCTATGAAATGAAATTGGTTTTGGGAGGATTCCATTTAAAATCATATGAAACCATGTGGATCTGTCACCCGGATCCATGCTTTTGCACCACTGCAGAGCCATGCAGTCAAGAATCCATGATCGTTGTGGTTGTTTTGGGATCTAGATGTGATCTAAGCAAGGATTTCATGTCAAAACCCTAGGAAAAAAAGTCACCATTTTTATTTATGTATTTTGAGTCTTTTTACCCTGCGTTTTTAAGGAGAAAAGCAGGGTAAAACTAGTCAAAAGTAAATTTTAAAAAAATAAAGTTACAAGGATCCGTTCTTGATTTCAAAGACCCGCCTTTTTACTTTCTTCCCTCTCAGGCCCAGCAACGTGGGGTGTTGTTGTTTTTTTGGTTTGTTTTTTTTTTTTTTTGCTTTGCGTGTTTCTTGTGGAAATGCTTGCAGACCAACCCAGGGATCTGGCTGCCGCGCATGCGCAAGCCATTTAATGAAGATTTCCCCACCGAGGAACCGGCTTATACGCCTCCGGAGGGGAGGGGAAGGGGGGAAGGTGGCGGGCCCAACCCCAGGAAGCCCTTGCTGGCGTCACGCCTGCCAGCCCCGCCCCTCTCCCCTTTTCATTTTGAGCCGGCCTTGGCCCCGCCCTTTCGAACGTTGGCTTGGCACGCCTGGCTCCGGCGGGCATGATCCGTCCGATTCCCATTGGCTATGCAAATCCGAGAGGGGCGAGGGCGGCCAATGAGCGACGGCCACGGCTCTTCCCGGAGGGGCGCGGTTAGAAGAGCGGGCGCCGGGAGGGGGGAGGAGGAGAGTGTCGGAGAGACGGGCGAGGGGCGGCGTTCCGGTCCGGAGGTTCTTAAAGGAGAAGGAAGAGGAGGAGGAGAAGGGCGCGCGCGCGGGAGAGAGACCGGCGAGATGGGGGCGACGGGGCGGCGTGGTTTCTTCCTGGGTAAGGGGGGGGCGCCGCCGCCGCGGGATTTTGGGGGGGGGGAGCTGCAAGGAGGGAGGGAGGAGGGGGTGCTCGATCCCTTGCAAGGACTGGGATTAGCATGGGAAAAGGCATCGTTGCAATTGGGGGAGGGGGTGGAATGGAGGAACCGTGGGGATGAGGGTGGGGGTGGGGGTGGGGGTAGGGTGAGAAATCGGATCTACCGTCCAGACTAGAAACCGATCTGGGTTATATCTCTATATCTATCTGTCTGTCCAATTCCTTCCTTCCATCTATCTATCTATCTATCTATCCCTTCCTTCCTTCCTTGCTTGCTTCCTTCTCTATCTATCTATCTATCTATCTATCTATCTATCTATCTATCTATCTA
>JAHTLZ010000219.1:94477-109375 GCA_023846285.1 Phrynocephalus versicolor | reverse complement strand
CTATCTATCTATCTATCTATCTATCTATCTATCTATCTATCTATCTAAAGCATACACACGCTAGATTGATTGATTAGATGTGTGTGTGTGTATGCTTTTACACGCACGCACACACACACACACGCAGAGAGAGAAAGAGAGATAAAGCCTAGATGCCCTGAGCACCTCCCATCGCGCTTGATTTCGGAAGCTAAGCAGGGTCGGCCCTGGTTAGTACTTGGATGGGAGACCCCCAGGGAATACCAGGTGCCGTAGGCGCCTGGAGCAGGAACTGGCAAGCCACTCCAGTATTCCTGCCAAGAAAACTCCATGGACATGGGGTCAGGAGGAGTCGGTCATGACTGTAACGACAAAACAACAGTTTATCTAGATGCAGACACACAGAGCTGAGGATCAGAGTGGATCTTCTGCCTCTGGTTGTTGCTGCTGCTGCAACCCCTGTTTCAAAGGATATAGGGGTCTGGCCTTGCAGATCTGTTCAGATGGGATGCTGGTGGGAGGAGGAGGAGGAGGAGCCTTGTTGGGAGATGCAAGGATGGGGCCCGCTACGGTGGCCTAAGTTGGCTGTTGTTTTCTCAGAGGGAATGATGGGGGTGGTGGAGGTGGAGGAAGGCCCCTGCCCTTGTCCCTGTCGGTTTTGGCAATGTTCCTCCTGTAAGGCAGCCTCGGCAGAGAGAGTCAGTGTCAGAATTGTGGATAGGTTGAAATTTGAACTTAGCCCATTGCTAACCACTAGGTCACACTGGCTGTCAGAGTTGTGGGTGCCCTGTCCCCTCCTGGGCTCACCTGCTGAAGCTGAATATGGATAAAAGTTCCAGACAGCCAAAAGCAACAATTTAAAACGGCGGAATTCCCTGCCACAAGAGGTAGAAATGGCCACCAACCTCAGTGGCTTTTTAAATTAATATCAAACAAATTGACACTTTGTTAAATACGAACCATGCCTCCTAGCATATGTATCAGTTCTGATAGCATTTGGCAAATAATATTGTTACTTGTGGAATTAATTTCATTATTTGGGATTATGTATTTATAGTATTGCCCTGCCCATCCAGTGGTCAAGCCTCTACTCTGGGCAGGTTACAAACAAAGCAATGTAGGCATAAGATAAAATTCAATAATAGGCGTAAATTAAAACCTCCAACTGGACAAAGGCTGTACCTAAAACTAACTGTATATACTGTAAAGCAAAGCAAAGTGTTCTGCTTATATACCGTCCCATACCACTACAAGTAGTCTCTGGGCGGTTTACAATTTTAATTACAGTGTGCAGGTTACACATTGCCCCCCAGCAAGCTGGGTACTCATTTTACCGACCTCGGAAGGATGGAAGGCTGAGTGAACCTTGAGCCTGCTACCAGGGATTGAACCCAGGTCGTGAGCACAGTTTTACCTGCAGTACAGTACAGTACAGGCATTTAACCACTGCGCCAGCTAATACAGAAGGACAAGCTGTTAACCAAGAAGCAGTAATTTCATCCCTAATCCTAAATTGGTGTGGTCAGTCACTGATGGGCAAGTGGTTGGCTGCTATCTGAGCAGAATTCTCCACAATTTAAACCTGCTTGTCTTGTCTTGCATTCATTTAAGTCTACTAGATCATGCTGAAGGCAGTGAAACTTCTTTATGAGTAGCCATTCATGCTGATGTCTCTGCCCGCCTTTTCATTCAGGAACAGTGCAAAGTTAGGACTTTTCAGAAGTGCCTGAATTAAAATCATCGGGTTTCTTGGCCAGTGACCATTTGTTTAGAGCATGGAAGTCATGAGAGTGGTAGATCTCTGTGGATCAGGTGAGATCAGTGGGGGCCTGTCTGAAGTGACTCTTCCCCATTTGCAGAAGAAAGGAGGAGAGGTCCCTAAAGATTCTCCTTACGCTGGTCTCCAGGGCAGAGGCTTGGTCCAGGCGAGATTGGATGTGCTCAGGGCATCTAGGCAGCTTTTAATTCTTACTGCGGGTTAAAATCACCACCAAATAATATATTGTCACTAAAGTAACCTGTGTTGTAATAAAGTGGTGTCCAGTTGCCAGTTAGGCGTGCCAAGGGTGGCCGCTGGAGTTGAAGGAAGTCTACTCGGTGTACACAATCCTGACTTAGACTTCCTGGAGGAAGGGGTGGAGAACCCACTGGGAGACTTCGCCCACCACCAGCAAGGGGTCCCCAGCCATGCCTTGGTGGTACTTTCTCCACTTCAGACAGGCCCCCCACTGATCTCACCTGATCCACAGAGACCCGCAGTGAGGGCTGGAGGCCGGGTGCAGGCCCACCACAAAAATACTCGTAAACCAAGGTACTTGTAAACCGAGGTGCCACTTTATTCGAAAAAGTCTGGGGTAGTATATGACGGGGTAGCCGTAGCTATGGCATTTGCACGGCACCACCTTTGGGTGTGATGGATATCTGCATGGAAAAATTAAATTGACCATCCCCAAAAAGTGTCCTTTGAACTGGGTGAACTCCCTTCTGCTCTAGGGATTATCGTTGCAAGGATCCATACTGGAAGGACCAAATGAAAGGCAAGGGTGGGATATCTAGGCCAGTGGTTCTCAACCGGTGGGTCCCCAGATGTTCCTGGACTGCAACTGCCAGAAGCCCCCACCACTCGCTGTGCTGGAAAGGGTTTCTGGGAGTTGCAGTTCAGGAACACCTGGGGACCCACCGGTTGAGAACCACTGTTCTAGACAAAGCAGGTGGCCTCCAAGGGGTCCTTCTGTTCTGATTAGTCGTGCCTGGGGAGAGATCTTTTGCATTCCTTCTTTGTAAGATGTCCAGGTTCTTCTGCAACAACAATGAACCAGTCTGTTGATTGTCTTTTGAAAGATCTTGACTCCTGTTTTGTTCCCTAGGCACGGTGAGCTGCACCCTCTTTCTGGCCGTCAACAGCTTGTACTCGTCCAGCGACGACGTGATAGAGCTGACGCCCACAAACTTCAACAGAGAGGTCATTCAGAGCGACAGCTTATGGCTAGTAGAGTTCTACGCTCCATGGTACGTCTTAATGAACCCATGCCTTTCGGGCATTAAGTAGTGCCCATCTGATACTTGCCACCTTTGTTTCTAGCCAGTCACCTGCGAAGAGGTCATTGTGTCTTGGTACAGGATGTCTCGCCAGAACTGTTCTTGTAATGACTAGTCCCCGTGTCATGTTTTTGTATCTGTACCAGAGCCAACCACGCTGGCTAGAGGATTGTGGGAACTGTAGTACAAAAAAATAACAAATTGTCTATATTCTGGAGGTTTAACTGATCCCAGCTGCAGATGTTCACTACACCCCTAAAATGGGGAGAAGAGAATTAAATATACCCCAGATACTAACCCGGCTGTTGGCTGTGGTCCTTTGGCAGCTGCATAGATAACATTAACTGAAGAGGCTTTGCATAAGCCAGGCTCCTCTGTTGGATTGGGATAGCCATTCCTGTCAGGTCCCCAGCCATGTAAAAATGGCAATACATGCAGCCAAAGTGGGGAGGTTTGCCAGACTTGTAGCTACTGGTAATGATAACTTCCCACGCTAAAAGTTCCTAAGGATCTCTGCCTTTAGTAAACAGAAACTCCAGAGATGCTACATCCACCAGCTCTGTTGGAGCCAAACCTGTTGAATTTCTGCCTGTTAAAAAGTGTGCCTCTTCTGTGGAGGTAGATCTGGGTCTTTTTCAGAGGTGGCCCTTCACTGTGTAGAACCACCTTTGCTTGGGTGACTCTCGGTACCAAACTGCTTAGCACATTTGAGCAGAGATGGGCGTTTCATTTTGCAATGGGACTGGTTCCGAAATGAAACATGCCAGCACATCTGGCACTCGGAATCCAGTCCCACCCTTCAGAACACAATCACACCACTGTTTTACCTCACTCTGTTTCACGCTGGGCGAAAATCCAACCAGGAAGCAGCCTCCGGGGCGTCACCTTTCCCTCTCCCTGCTGCTGGCCAATCAGACATGGAGATGGGATGATGGATGTTCTTGCACAGCTCCTGACTGGCCAGTGCCAGGGAGAGGGAAAGGTGACACCCCGGAGGCTGCTTCCTGGTTGGAATTTTGCCGAGTATGAATTACAACAAGGTAAGACAGTGGTTGATTTTGTTCTGGAAGGTAGGACTGGTGCTGTGTTGGCATGTTTCGTTTTGGAATTAGTCCTCTTCCGAAATGAAACGCCCATCTCTAGATTTGAGGCTTGTGACAGAACCAGTGGGGTTGCGTAAAATCCATTCACGGTTTGTTACGAGGTTTAATGGTCTGTTCTAGGCACAGGGTTTTTAGAGGACTCCGGGGACTGCCGTTGCATCACTTCAGTACTTGAGTATGAAAAGAGGTTTGTGTTCTGTTCATCTTTTTTTTTCTTCTTTTTTAATCCTGAAAGGTGTGGCCACTGCCAGAGACTAACACCAGAGTGGAAGAAAGCTGCAACAGCCCTGAAAGTAAGCAACCCTACAAAGGAAAAGTCACTAGAGTGTGTCGGACCATTGGGTCTGTATAAGTCAAAAGTGTCTGTCTGCATGGATTGACTGCCGCTTGGGAAGTTCGGGGCACAAATTTGGCCCAGTGGGTGCTCCCTTGCTGTAACCTCCCAGCTAAACATGCCTCGGTTCAGATGGAGTGTGTGTCTCTGTGCACGCACGCACGCGCGCACACACATACACATATGTATGCAAAGATTGACTGAGGGCTTTCTTTCCCAGGGCACCATGGTGTGAGCGGGCCCTGCCAACTAGGTTTGCATTTCTGCTTTGTAGGGAGTCCTGAGATCATGGTTCAGAAGTAGCCAGGGGAGCTGTGGCTGAACTAACTGCCAAGTCTCTTGTGGCTTTGCACGCAAAGAGTGCGAAGGAACACTTGATGGGAGCCCATTTTCCTGTCCCAACAGCCTGTAGGAGCTGCTGGACTCTTTATTTATTTATTTATTGCATTTATACCCCGCCCATCTTCCCGTGGGAACTCTGGGCGGCTTACAATGATAAACAACAACAACACAGTAAAATAAGGCAACAAAATAAAGTAAAAATAAGCAAACAAACAAACATACTATTCTAACCGGCTTAGCGCCCTGACAGTGCGTACAATTCCCAACAGGGAAACTTCTCTGGGATGCAAGGTATAAACGGCGGAAGGAAGGAAAGGAAAAAAAAAGGAAAAAAAAACTTACGAAAGGTCGCCAAAGGCCTCCCGAAAGAGCAGAGTTTTTAACGCTTTACGGAAGGCCTGCAGGGACTCTGCAGAGCGCACTTCGCTTGGGAGGGTGTTCCAGAGGGAGGGGGCCGCCACTGAGAAGGCCCGGTTACGCGTAGATGTCCTACTGGCTTCTCGCGGAGTGGCGACCCGACTAGGAGCGTTGTGCTTCAGCTAGACTTCTTGTCACAATTTTATGCTGAATGGGGCTTTATTTTTTCCCCTTCGGCACAATCTGGACTGTGTGTTCTAGTAAAAACAACACCTTGTTTCTTGTTGTCAGCCACCCAGCGTGGCCAGATGGGCGGGGTATGCATAAATAAGTAGTAAATACCGGATCTTTGGTTGTATTCTATCTCATGTGTTTACGGTCACCACATTTGATTGGCTAGTCCTTGGATCACTCAACTTTTAAAAAGATGCCGTTAGCTAAACAGTTGTTATAGCTGCTAAACATTTGTTTATTAAAAATATTTCTGCCCTACCTTTCTCCTCAAGAGAAACCGAGACAACTTACAACGATTAAAAGGCAGGATTTAAAAGCTAAAAAAATTGAGTATTCACATATTTTAAAAAGAATTAAACAAGTATTATATTTACAACGGTCAGTCACATCTCTACTAAAGACACAGAGGAAGCACAACAGTGATTTTAAAAACAATTAGTGTGTTAAAAAGTGCAAGTAAAATTTATCCATATGCAGATGTACAGTTAAACGCACACACACCCCAATTTCGTGGTTCAGGTACTGCGGTCCCGCTATACCGCAGGTTTGCAGTACCTGCCCAACACCGCCAGCTCGGGGCAGCGGTGAGGGATCAGATCCCCCAAGGCTGGCTGAGAAGGCTGGGGGCAGCGCAGGCAGGCGGCGTTGGGGGGTCAGATCCCCCAACGCCTCTGGCCTGCGCTGCTACGAGAAATTTTGGAGCAGCCCAAGCAAGCGCTGTGGGGGATCTGATCGACCCAGGCCCCACCCTACCCGCATCTGCATATCGTGGATTTTCAGTCATTGCGGGTCGGGTGGGTCCCTAACCCCCGCGGTAGGCGGGGGGTTACTTTATACATAATTAATTGATGAATGAATCATGAATTCTGGTAAATCAAGAAAGATTTCCTTAATGAAATGACAGCCTTCATTGCACTAGCTATTTAAAATCTGTATGGTTATACCTATGAGAGAAGCTTGCCTGAGAGAGGGACTTGGCTGTGCCTATATAGACAAGTAGAACATGACAAAATGACTGCCCACCGGTAGGAGCTGGGTTGAATTTGAGGGTCTTCTGTGAGAACATATGTCTTGGCAGATCAGTCAGTAATTGCTGCCTTGAAGCTTTACCCATGTGCTGGAATTCTTAGCGTACTTTTATGAAATGGCATAGCCATTTAATTTCAATTGTTGGAGGGATCAGGTGTTTTTGGAAGACACTTTGGGATCGGTTGAGTACATTAATTGGAGCCACATACTCGGAGTCTTTGTGGCTTGGCTAAAACCATTGTATAATATTTTCTCAGAATCAAATTTGTCTCTTTTGAAATGGAACGGAGCTACTTTTTCTATGAACTAGAAATAGCTCCTCGGTAAAGCCAGTGAACAAGCCGAATAAAGGTAGCAATTTTGGAAACATGTTTGGTAGTAGTCTTCCTGATGCATAACAGGGGTGCCTCCTAAGATGAATTTAATTGGATCCAGGGGTCCATTCATTTTATGGGAAAAAATCATGTTAAGATGCACGCTTTCCCATAGGAACGCATTGAAAACCAATTAATCTGTTCCAGAGAAACAGATTACAGCTAAATTGGTTTTCAATGTGTTCCTATGGGAAGGCTGTCCCGAACCCCCTGAATCAACCGGCAGCTGAGGGCTATGGATCAGCCTTCTGCTGTTGGCTGATTGAGGGGGTTTACCCCCAACTCTACAAAAGGGGGGAAGCTTTTCCCCTTCTTTGCTGGCTTGGGGCAGGGGAAAATCTTCCCCCCCTTTTGCTGGCTGACCCAACCCAGTTTTTTCTTCCTCAAACCCAAGAGCAGGATTAAAGCTGAAGCCAAGAGCAGGGAAGGACTGAAACTTGCACAGCTCTCCTGGAGTTTTTTTTTTGGGGGGGGGCACCAGTGGAGATGGGGGAGAGAGAGAAGGATGAGGGGAAGTAACTGGTTTTCCAGCAGGAAAACAAGACAGCCAAGAGGGAAGAGGAACCGGAGGCACCAGGGCTGCTATTTAGCTTAGAATCATAGAATCATAGATTTGGAAGAGACCTCCAGGGCCATCTAGTCCAACCCCCTGCCATGCAGGAACCCCCATCACAATATTTCCGACAGATGGCCATCCAGCCTCTGCTTAAAAACCTTCAAAGAAGGAGACTCTACCACCCTCCGCGGCAGCATATTCCACTGCCGAACAGCTCTAACTGTCATGAAGTTCTTCCTAATGTTCAAATGGAATCTCTTTTCCTGTAGTTTGAAACCATTGCCCCGAGTCCTAGTCTCTGAAGCTTGGGGAGGGGAGAGGGGGAGCCCAGGACACGTCCTCTCTGCATAGTGAGTGAGCGGATGAAACAATGCCAGCAAGGGCAGGGAGCGAGAAAGGAAGGGAAGGGGGGGAGGCACAGGTGGGGTGGTGGAGCCGGCTGCAGCCAGTGACTCTCACCCTTCCAGGCTGCTGGGCAAGGATATCCATACCTGTAGCCGGGCAATGCCGAGCCACTCTGCAGGGCTCTCTTGCCGCCCACCCTACCTTTGCGCCCGCTTGAGTGGCATGGAGCCCATCCGCACACAACTGAGGTGCTGGTTTGTTCCGCAGCGGCTGCTGGCGACCTCGCCACTCCCTGGGAAGTTACCGCCGCCGTGCCTGTGTTTATGGAGCCAAGGCGAAGAAGGGGAGGCAGCCCCTGGTGTGTTTGCAAGTCGCTGCCTCCCCTTCTCCAGAAGCCCTTTAAATGGCGGGAGAGGAGTTGGCAGGTCCCTGCTTTTCCAACCATGTCGCACCTGCAGATCGGGTGCTACACGGTCGGGAAAGCCAGGATGGAAGACCAGGCTTTTGAATTTTGCGCACCCATAACCCCCTTATGTTGAAATTCAAACGCCTGCCTCGTAAGCTGGATTTTTTTGCAAGACCTCCGGTAGGCAAATCTTCGTCGTTCGCAAAATGCTTTATGGGGTGTTTGTCTTGTGAGGTGCCACTGTACATCCGTTTGAGGCAAAGTTCAGTGTCTATGTTCAGCAAAACATGCCCACCTCCAGAAACGCGGCCCCCTCATTTTGTATCTGTTGCATGCGCCTTAAATGTGCTAGTCCTAATTAACCTGAATGCTTTCCTTTCTTACAGGGTGTTGTCAAAGTAGGGGCAGTTGATGCAGATAAACATCAGTCGCTCGGTGGTCAGTATGGCGTCAAAGGCTTTCCTACAATCAAGATATTTGGTGCCAATAAGAACAAACCAGAAGATTATCAAGGTATTTTTTAAGTAGTGCATTGTCTGTAGACCTAATGGGAGTCGGCTGTAATTTACAGATAAATGTGTACAAAATAAAACCTTTTAGGTGTTAAGGTGCTACTCGACTCTTGTTGATTTGGCACCAGGAGGCCAACGGCTGTCACTTTGGGAATTCCTTAAGTCTCTTTGACTCTTGTGTGCTTAATGAAGGACCGCCTTAAGTGTAAACCTCCCTTCTTGATGTTATGTGGTTGGGCTAGTGGAAAGACATCTAATATGTCTGACCTTTTTATGTAATATGGTTGCCAGGAAAAAAATAAGTTGCCTTAGGAGTTGTCCTGTCTTGTAGAAAAGAAGCCAAAGGCCATGACCTTGTTGTTGGCACCAACTGGAATAGCTCTAGTAACTCATTAGAATTAACGCATATGTTAAATGGCAGATTCACTTATTTGATGTACTGGGTCTACTCCAGTTGGGATTAGCTGTAGGTGACTGATTGTAGAGGCTTGTGGCCCAGTGGTTAAACTGTTGTACTGCAGCTAAAACTGTGCTTACAACCTGGGGTTCAATCCCAGGCAGCCGGCTCATGGTTGACTCAGCCTTCCATCCTTCCAAGGTCAGTAAAATGAGTTCCCAGCTTGCTGTGGGGAGGGGGGGCAATGTGTAGCCTGCTTAATTACTTGTAATCATCCCGAGAGTGCTTCAAGCACAATGGGGCAGTATATAAGCCTCACACTTTGTTTTTAGAGGTTTCTGTTCTGTATCCTGTACTCCGACCTCCTTGTTTTCTGAGCTGCAGTGTCCACACCCAGTTCCTGGGAGTATAAGGCCCAGAACCTTATTTCATTCTGAAGATTGTAGATGACGGATCCATGGCAGAGGCCATATGCAAACAGTAGGCAGGAACACCCCATGATTGCTGGAAGGGGGCTCCCGTCCCGAATTATGCTTAAGAGCTTCCATCGACACCAGGGCTGTGTTTTTCAAAGCCGAGATATAGCCTGGCAGGCAGATTTCTTTTGGAGGGGGCGGGCGAGGAGGCTTGCAGTAGTTGGAGAAGGGGAGTATCCGCTCCCTGCCCTCCGCAGTGATATCCCCCATCCCAAAATACTTCCTCTGTGCTGAAATTAAGTTATGTCAAGCTCCCGTTGAAGGTGATTTATATCCCAAAATATACCTGCAGCATGGTAGGGGAGGAACATGGGAGCCGCAGGACCAGAGGGAAAGGAGACTGCTGCAGAAATATCACACTGTTTTAATTTCTACTAGTTATATTTTTTCCATTTGTTCTTATTTTGAATTGTCAAACCATTTTGATTTATTGTATTTGTGCTTGCTTGCTTATTTGTTCTTTTTATTATGATGATTTGGCTATTTGGTTTGATTGATTAGTTTTATTTACTATTTTAAGTCGTTTAATCTGTTTTTATATTTTGTATATGTTTGCAAACTGCCCAGAGTAGCTTTTTTGCGAGATAGTTGCGGTATATAAATCAAATAAATAAATAAATAAACACATTCTGTCAGAGGCAGGATCGGTCCTTTGGGGAGGGGGGGCAGGGGGAGAAGCTGATGGGCTGAATGGGAGCCGTGGGTTCCCCCCCCACTCCGTTTCATGGGCGCTCTTATATTTCAAACGAAAGGCTTCCAGACTCCGTCTCGAGCACTTGCAAGTATGATATTAGTCCTTCAGGCCTGTGCGGTTCCTCCACATACAGCGGTGCAGTGGTTAGAATAGGGTTTTTTTTTTCCTCACCCTCTTCTTGTGGTGGAAGGATTATCTGTGGCCATCCTTTGAGAGGATTACCGAGATGCGTAGACAGATGCCGGTCATCGCCTTGCCTCCGGACGAGGCCTTGTTTTCGCTGCTGAGTCTTCTGCCTTTCTCTGACACCTCAGGGGCCAGGACGAGCGACGCTATCGTCGATGGGGCGTTAAGTGCCCTCCGGTCGATGGTCAAGGATCGCCTGGGAGGCCGAGGAAGCAGTTACAGCTCTGGGAAACAGGTACTTCCTGTTAGCGACGAGCCCTTTCTTATTTCAGTGAAGCGTTCCTCATAAGGAGGCTCTCCAGGTGCCTCCACCTGGGTATCGCAGGAAGGCTCCACAGTAAGTTTCTGGGGAGTTTTCAATGGGTTCCGCTTTGGAATTTAATTGAGGATTCCCCCCCCCCCCCCGAGGAGAGGAAATGAAACTGTCATAAATTATAAGCCAAACTTTTCCTGCAGATATCTTGGAATTCAATTCTCCTTAGCCCTAGACTCCACAGTGCATTGACAAGAATACTGAGAACTATAACATGCAGATGCGCAAACACCCACACAGAGAGTGAGAGTGAGTGAGTGAGCGTGATTAGCATCAGGTAGGAGAAAGGGTTCCATAAATCCTGACGTTTCAGACACAGGTATAACCACACTGTTAAAAATACACCTCCGTGCGAGGTTTTGGAATCATGGCAGTCGGATGCCTTCACGCAGACCAGGATAGCTGTGCCACAGTCACACAAGGGAACAGGATTGGGAACACCACAATAGAAATAGACACAGGGAGTGCATTGGGGAACAGCCAAGATCAATAGTTGAGCTTCTAAAAGGGGCAGAAACTAAATGAATGGCCCGGTCTTGCATGTGGGGTTTGTTAGAAGTTTTAATTTAAAAAGGAGGCTAACTCCTAAGGCGGATGGGGTTCTAAGATTCCGGGTTCCCTGGGCAAGCCTGGATAAATTATAGTGCAGCGGATTCAAATTCCAGGAGATGCAGAGGTTAAGGGCTTAAAGTGTATATTACTGCAAGGATGAAAAGGGAAAGACGCAACACACACACACACACACACACACACACACACCTCCCTAGATAAAAGATGGGGGCAAGACGGCTACGGTGTACAGTTGATAGTCTGTGAAGAGATCTAGGCATCACACATGATTTCTTTTTCCTCTTATTTGACTGGTTTTGAGAAGATGGAAAGCAAGATAGGTCACTTACATTTAGAAAATGGAGTTTTCCAATACAATTTACCGTATTTACTTGAGTACAAGTCGACGCCCTTATTTTTGCCTTTAAAAAGTAGGAAAATTGATTGACTTGAGTATAACCTGAGTCAATATTTCCCTCCAGATACTCCTCACCCCCCACCCACCCCCGGGCTGGGTGAAGGCAAGGAGTTTTTAAAATGTCTGGGTGGCTGGTGCTGCTGCTCCTGCCCTGGCCGTTCCCCTTCCCTTCCTCCTCCTCCTCCTCCTCTTCTTCCGATGGAAGGTGGGGGCAGAGGTGGTGAGTTTTTTAAACTTTTTTTTCTCTCCCGACGCAAGCGCCGATACCAGATATCAGCTCTTGCTTCGGGAGAGAGATTTTTTTAAAAAAAAAACCTGCTCCTTCTCCTTCACCCGAATATAAGTCGAGGGCCTCTTTTCAGCCCAAAATAAGGGCTGAGAAACTCGACTTATATTTGACTATATACAATAAGTCTAAAGTGCATTTTTATTTAAATTGGGGTTTAAATCTGGATTTTTAAAAAAATTGCTGATTCTTCTACACCCGGCTGGGAAGTGTTGCGTCTCTAGTCGGAGCAGTGCAAAGGCAAGGGCAGTCTTAGGCTGAGACCCCCTTGAAAGAAAACTTCCACCGGCCAGAACTAAAGATTTTGGGGAGAAAGATAAACTGACAGATTCCCTGGGCTTGACCCTTCCTTCCAGAAGAGCTCAGGCAGTGGGCAGGTCTTCTGAAGTGACCTCGGGCCTTTTGTGAGTCCCGGTGGCTGATGTCCCCAGGGGGGCTGGTATAGGAAGGAGCCTGAGCCAGAGGGCTTGAGATGGACATGGAAGCAGCAGGGAGGAAAAAAATTCTTGGGGACAGTTCCTTAGACTGGCGGTTTCTCTTATCGGCCTGTTGTGGGTGCCTTACCTGGCAGCAACGCAAACGGGAACCGCTAAGGGGCCTGCCTGGCTAGTGCTGGCAGGTAACAGGAGGTGCTCTGCCTTCTAATCACTTCCTTCTCCTCATCCTGGGCTGATAAAAGCCGGGTGGAGCTGATTTCTCATCTCCTGCCCTTTGCCGTGTCAGGCATGGGCCTTTGAGCCAAGGCCTTGGTTTTCCTGCCGACTGCCTACAGTGGACCCTTGTATAACAAACAGCTTGTATAACATAAAATCTGTACAACATAAAAAATTCCAGAGGTAGGGGAAATTTGCTTAACATAATCGCCAATGGGGAGAATCCATACAACATAAAAATGGGATTACTCTGTTTTCAATGCATTCCTATGGGAAATTTGTATAAAGGAAAATTTGCTTAACATAATTTCATTTGGAACGAATTAGTTCCTTTATACAAGGTACCACTGTATTTCCTTTCTGTTCTGGAACGGCTGGATGTCACAGTGGTTGAGGTCTCTAGTTTCAGAGCCAGAGTTGCGGAGCTTTCTCTCCTGTGCCTCCTTTATACGGTCTGGCGTCAGTGATCCAGATCAGGCGGCTGATGAAAGCTATAGCGGCCTCCTGTCCTCCGTTCTGTGCCACCTGCAGAAACAGCATCCCTGCAGGAGGGCCTTGGCCAAGGTGGGCTCGCCTGGACCGTTGTACAAATCAGCCAGCCGGTGAACGATTCATTCACATCTCGGAAACTTTCCGAGTCCGAAGAACAGGGAGGTTGGCCTCTAATGAACTGACAGCATGTTGTGCGTCTTATCCCATGTGGAAGAAGAGGGGGCAGGGACAGTAGGAAAAAAAGGCTGGAAAATGAAATGGACTGAAAACCACATCTGGCATCCTTTCGAGGTCAGCCGCAACATTGCATGTCCATGTTTGGGAAGCCAAGACTTCCATGCCTGTGAGTGGGTTTAAAAAGTCAAAGCTTGGCAGCTGGACACAGATAAATACTCCGGCTGTTGATTCTTCCGCTCACTCGCACCTCTCCTTCATTTCTGAACCGGTAATCAAAAGCTCGGTACTAAATCTGCGTTGCTTGCGGTATGTCTTTCGAAACACAGAGTGGCCGCGAGAGTGGAAGTTCGGGCAAAAAGGATGTGATTGAACTGACGGACGACAACTTCGATAGCCATATCCGGAGCAGCGAGGACGTCTGGCTGGTCGAGTTTTACGCTCCTTGGTGTGGACACTGCAAAAAGTAAGTTTCGTGGTTGGCCACAGAGGTCACGCCATTCCCTGCCCTGCTGCTGCTGCTTCAAGTGCCATGTCCTCTTGGAACGTTGGCCGTCAGTAGCACAATCTGTTTTTTTTTTTTAATCCAAAGCTATTCTAAACAGCGCAGCTGTGCTCACTGCAGACCGTTGGCTTAAGTTCTTAAGCCAAAATGTTCTTCTAGGCCCCCAGGCCACGCTTCCCCTCTATTTTGCCTTGAAGGAGAAATTGCAGCAGATGGTATTCATTATTGCACATTATGTGACCAAAATACTTTTCTTTTCTTTACGGTATTGAAAATTTCTGACTTTTTATTCATATGCTGTAATACGAACACATTAGTGACTCTGGCTGTCCCAAGGTATTGTCAGAATTTGTCTGTACATCGACATTTCCAATGCTTCCAACCTCCTACATTGGCATATCCAAACTTTGGCCCTCCAGATGTTTTGGACCACAACTCCCACAATCCTTTGCCATTAGCAATCTAAGCTTAGAACATGTATGTATGTATGTATGTATGTATGTATGTATGTATGTATGTATGTATGTATGTATTAATTAATTAATTAATTAATTAATTAATTAATTCTGGGAGCCGTGATGTGCCTGTAAGGGTCCAAGTTTCAACAGCATAGAGAAGTACAGTGACTCCCCCCACACACCTATCACAGGGGGTTAGGGACTGGACCCAACCCGTGATAATTGAAAATCCGCACTATGGGGATGCAGGTCGGGTTGGGGCTGAGGGGCCTAACTAGGGGCTCTTGTACTTATCCCCAGCCTTCAGAGGCCTCAGAAATGATTTTCTGGGACCCGAAAATGACTTCTGGTTTACCAGAAGTCACTTCTGGTTCGCAGGGAGGCCCTTTTGGAGCCCCCAGAAGGCTTGGGAAGGCCCTCACAGGCCTGTTCGGGGCAGCCCCAGTCCTGGGGTAAGTAGGGAGGCCTGAAAACAGGCCTTTGCCCCTTACCCCACGGGGCCTTTTTCATATACTGTGGTTGTCTGTGAAGATTCTCAGTCAACCAGGTGAGTTTATCTGGAAGTTGAATCGTGGCTACTGGACTTCTTTTTGAGAGATAGAAACATTTTGCTGCTCATCCAAACAGCTTCCTCATGAAGCTGTTTGGATGAGCAGTGAAACATTTCTATCTCTCAAAAAGAAGTCC
>JAHTLZ010000219.1:42289-56106 GCA_023846285.1 Phrynocephalus versicolor | reverse complement strand
TTCTTTCTTTCTTTCTTTCTTTCTTTCTTTCTTTCTTTCTTTCTTTCGGATGCATTTGGAGAGAAACTGTGCACAGTGGCACCCTGTATAAAGGAATTAATTCGTTCCAAATGAAATTCTGTGAAGCAAATTTTCCTTTATACAAATTTCCCATAGGATTATTTATTTATTTATTTATTTATTTATTTATTGTACTTATTGACCGCCGGATTTTCCCATAGGGAACTCTGGGCGGTGTAGGACACGTCAGCAAATAGCAACTGCCCAACTGCAGTCCCAGTACATACCCAAATACAAGAACATAATATAAGACAAACATAATACAGTACAAGTCAATATACAAATACAATATACAAACACTAAAAAAAAAATAACCAAGTAAAATAGACCTAGCACCCCCACCAAACAGGTCAGATGCAGCAAAAGGAACTGGTGCCAGCAGTTTAAAAAATGCATTGAAAACAGAGTAATCTCTAATTGTGACCATTTTTATGTTGTACAGATTCGTCCCATCACAGATGATTCTGTTAAGCAAATTTCCCCTATCTCTGGAATTTTTTATGTTGTACAGATTTTATGTTATACAAACCGTTTTTTATACGAGGGTCCACTGTAGTTGGAACTTCAATTAGGACTTAAGTGAAGTGAGCACAAATAGGATGGTGGGGCATCCTCAGAGCAATTTTGCCCACGTCCAGCTGTTGAAACTTGGCGGCCAAGACCTTTGTGATTTCCTCTGTGTATTGTGTGTGTGTCATTACAGTCGTGACCAACTCTTCGTGATTCCATGTCCAGCTAGGCATAAATTGGCAATACTCTTCTGTCAAGTGACTGGGGTCGAAAGTTAGAGATTAATAATTTCACATTTTCCCAGTGAAAGGAAAACTGCCTTTTTCAGAGGGAGGGGCACACAATTGATGATGGTTTAATCAAATGACACCTTTCCCTTAGTTTCATTGAAGGGTGTGGTTCTGACATGGTGGACTGCCAGCTGCTGTAGAGATGATTGTACGATAAGAGACAAAAAGTGTCCCCTGGTGTGCGTGCATCTTTCAGCCACATGACCAGAGAAACACAAGAATCCCAAAACACGAACAACATTTCCGAAAGTCTCTTCCTTTGAAACTCTTTTTGGGAAGGGAATTTCCTTTGTGTAAAATTTTGAGAACCGTCTGACGCTCTTTGAGGCGTTCCTGATCGGAGGAATTAGAGTGTTTTATACAAGAAAAGGAAACACGGGGTTATTAGTCATGGCTAACCTAGCCAGTGAATTGGGGGAGGCAGGGGGTAAGGGAAAGTGAAACCCAACAATATTCGGAAGCCTACACAAGTTTCGCAGTGTGTCGTTGGACACAAAACGTGCAGTTGAAAACTGTCAAGATGTGCGTTTGGAGAAAGATAGAAAAAATAGACATTATGTGTATCTATTTATTACAAACTTAGACAAGTAGTTAGGGGATACCTTAGACAGGGATGGGGGAATGAATGAATTTTCAGGTTATGCTTGTAATGCTTTATACATGATTGTTATAATTTAGATATTGCTTTTTGCTTGTATTTGAAAAAAAATTGCTGTAATTTTAAACTGAAAACCTTTTTATATGTGGCCTACTGGGCTTTTTTATACAACATAAAATAGTTATTTATTTCTTTTATTCCTGTATCTTTACCTTATGTTAGAAAGTGGGGGGGCGTGGCATGCTTGGCTGAGAGGGAAGACGCGTCTCTGCTGAGCTCCCGGTGAAATGTGAAGAAAAGGATAAGAAACTCCTTCCTTTTGATGATAAGGTTGGAAAAATAATAAAGCCCTGATAAGTTTATGACCTGGTCTGCTGGGAGGTGGAGGAGGAAGCGTCTTCAATACTGATAAGAGTTGGAGCAAGAGAAATATTTGCTTCTGTGTGCTGCTTGGAAGTGAAAGCAATGGCGGCTACAGACTCGGAGGCTGAATGTGAGATGGAGGTATTTAACCTTAAGGACTTTCAAAAAGAAATTAAAAAAGCAGTGGAAGAAGCCAAAACCAGCATTACTGAGGCAATCACAAAGGTAGTTGAAGACAAACTTTCTAAGCTAGCCAACTCAGTGGAACTTATGGCAGAGACTCTTAATACTACCTTGGAAATAGCTCAAGCAAACGAACAGAAAATTAAAGTATTGCAAGAGCAGACCAGGAAATTGGAAATGCACAATAAGCATGTTTCTGATAAGTTAATGGACTTAGAAAATAGAGCCAGGCGGTCGAATTTACGTTTAAAAAATGTACCAGAGTCAGAAGACATGGACAAAGTTATTGAGTGGATGGCTAAGTTGTTGCCGGATATGGGAATCTCCAAAGACTCCCTTGACCGTATACATAGAGTTGGGAAGCAAAGAAATGAACCAGCTTGGCCAAGGGATGTTGTCATGTGCTTTGGAAGATATACACAGAGAGAGCAGGTTTTCAAAGCACTGAAAGCTTTGGATAGACTTGATCAATTGGTGTATAATGGCAAGAAAGTGATGGTTTATGATGACCTGTCTCAGGAAACAATTAAAAGGAAAAAGAATATACGGGCATTTACTAAGGTGCTGCAAGAGAAGGACATTAAATATAATTGGAGAATAGCACCATTTGCTTTGAGAATGCAGTATAAAGGAGAGACATTGATTGCCAAAGATCAACAGCAGATGGTGGTCCTATTTAACCATGTGGGATTGCAGTTGCCAAAGGATTTTAAAGAGACTCCTAACTCCGAGGAAGAAAATGACTTAAGAGAAGAGACTGAACAATTTCAGGTTCAAGGGCAGAAGAAAAAGAAGAAAGAAAAACAGACTGAGAAAAAATCCTGGGACCTTAGAGACAGGGCTAAATATAAGAAGTGAAGAAGTAAAGAAGAAAGAAGAAGGAAAATAGGAAGAAGAACTGGAGCAGCTCAGCTGGGCTGATTTTTTTTGTTGTTGTTTTTTTTTTTTTGTCTCTTTCCCTCTTCAGGTTTAGGGGACCTTGCAAGCTCCCTTCCATCTTACCCCCCCCCAATATGGGAGTGAGTGTTGGTTGGATGAGTGGTAGTGGGATAGTTTTGGTGTGGTATGTTATGTTGCTGGGGGCAAGTAGGGGAGTGAGTGGGGGTGAATGTAGAGCAATGAATATGTTTAGGGTGTGTTGTGTGTGTGTGGATATGGATGGTCTGAAAGTAGTAAGAAGACAGAGGAGAGGAGCGGTTGGAGGAGTAAATGTGAGAATGTATGGAATGATATTGGGTTGTGCTCCAGGTGCAAGAGGTATGCCCAGCAATATGGCATACACCCTTTCTCTTGTTCTTTTTACCTGGACCTTTGTGTTGGGATGGAAGCGTAGGGTTCACAGTAGAGCTGAGTGGGATGGTGGTTGGGGTTGGGTTTATCTCCAGGCTGGTATGGTACAAATGGAAGGAAACAGAGAAGTAAGATGGTTGGGAAAGACATAATGAAGAATGTGAATATTATATGTACAACTCTTAATGTTAGAGGTTTAGGTAATCAGGTGAAGCGAGTGAGAATTGGGAAGTATATTCAGGAACTGAAGGCTGATGTTGTTTTTCTGCAAGAATCATATAATGGTGGGGAGAGGGAGGTAAATTTTCCTGGCTTTGGAAGAGGGAAAAAGTTTATGGCTCCTGGAACATCAAAAAGTAGAGGGGTGGGAATAGTAATTAGCTCCAAGGTGGACTTTGCTGAGAATAAAGTGTTAAGAGATAAGAACGGAAGGTTTATTTTTGTTCAAGGTTGCTTGGAAGGAGAGCCGGTAGCATTAGCATCAATTTACCTCCCAAACAAGCACCAGCTGGATTTTCTTTATAAGTGTTTACAGAAGCTTGATAAATTCTCGCCTTATACAAAAGTTATTGGGGGAGATTTTAATGTCAATTTGCAAGGGGGGAACAGCACCAAAAAGAATAAGGTTTTGAGGTTTAAAAAACAATGTGAGAAATTTGGATTATTGGAACTATGGATGGAGTTGTTCCCTAAGGATTATTCATATTCATTTTACTCTAGCCCACATGGAACATTTTCAAGATTGGATGGTATCTTAATATCGCAAGAGGCTAGGAATTGGGTGAAGGGGATGGATATTGGAATGATTAAAATTACTGACCATGCCCCCATATCTGCTTATCTTCAAATAGGTCATATTAGTAGGTCTTACTCTTGGAGGTTTAACCCTTGGTTGGTTGCAGATGAACAGAGTAAATTAAAAATTAAAACAGCAGTAGAAAGGTATTTTGAGGAGAATCAAGACCCAGATATCTCATTAGCAATAAAATGGGAAGCAATGAAAGCTGTACTTAGGGGAGAATGCATCCAGAGTCTGGCAATTTTAAGAAAAAGAAAAGATGGGAGGATTAAGGAGGTAGAAGAAGAAGTTAAATTATTGGAAGAAAAATTCAGGAAATCTAAGCAAAAGATGGATAGGGAAAAATTAGACCAAAAAACAGAAGAGTTGAAAGTTTTAGATATTAATAGAACCACATTAAAGATGTGGTATAGCAAACAAAAATATTATGAATTTGAAGGAAAAGGAGGAAAAATATTAGCAAATAAAATTAGGAATTATCAGGTGAGGAAAAATATTAGGGCTATCAGAGACAATAAGGGGGGATTGGAAACAGATCCTAAGAAGATATTGGAGACCTTCTTAGGATTTTATAACAAACTGTATGCAAATAAAGGAATTAAGGAAGAAGAGGTTGATGAATTTTGTGAGGGATTGGAGCTCCCCAAAATAAGTGAAGAAAACAGAAGGGAACTAGATAAAGATATAACAGAGGAGGAAGTTAGGACAGCAATTGATTCTATGAATGTGCAATCAGCACCCGGACCGGATGGGTTTAATGCGGTGTATTACAAGCATTTTAAGGATATATTGGTGCCACATATGACTGTATTGTACCAAAGTATTTTGAATGGAGCTTCAACTCCACCTACCTGGTTGGAATCAAGGTTGGTATTGATTCCCAAACCGGGAAAAGATCACACCCTGCCAGACTCCTATAGGCCAATATCTGTTACAAATATGGATTATAGAATATTTGCTAAAGTTATGGCAACCAGGTTAAAAAAATGTATTGCACAATTAGTGGGAGAAGATCAATATGGGTTTATGCCCCAGAAGTACTTGGTGGATGCAGTTAGGAAGGTAATGGGTATGGTATATTTAGCAAAAAATAAGGATCTGCCTCTTACTCTCCTGTCATTAGATATTTATAAAGCATTTGATTCGGTGGATTGGAATTATTTGAAATATATATTTAAAAAGTATAAATTTGGAGAAAAATTTCAAAATATAATTGAGGCAATATATACAGAGTCCAAAGCTATGATAGGAATTGGTGGGTCAGAAAGGGGGTGTGTCCAAGTGTTAAGTGGTACAAAGCAAGGTTGTCCACTTTCTCCCATGCTTTTTATTTTAGCATTAGAACCATTAGCAATTAAACTTAAAAAGAATAGTGAGATTAAAGGATTTGAAACATCAGAGAAAAGGAGAGAAGAAGGGGAGCTTCTTACAATGTATGCAGATGACATGATGGTGACAGTTAAGGACCTGGGGACTGCAATTGTGCCATTAAAAGAAACTTTGCAAGGATTTGAAAAAATATCAGGGTTAAAAGTTAATTTTTCTAAATCATCAATGATGTGCTTAAATGTGAAACCTAAAACTCAGTTAGAAGCCTCTAAATCATTGGGTATTCCTATAGCAAATAAGAAGGTAAAGTATTTAGGGGTAATGATAACTAAAAATGTGAAGAAAATATTTGAACATAATTATAAAAAAAATTTGGAGTAGTATTCAATCAAAGCTGAGAACATGGGAGAAAAGGAAGGACTCAATTAGCACAAGAATTGCTTTAGTTAAAATGTTTTTGCTACCCAGATTAACTTACCTTTTTTATGTGTTGCCTTGGCACATACCAGAACGGATTTTGAAGGGGTGGCAAAGGTCAATAGATAGATTTGTTTTTGCATCCAAGAAACCAAGGACAGCTGGTAGATATAGGTACCATAGGATTCAGGATGGAGGATGGGGGATTCCCAATTTGATTTTATATTATGAAGCTTATCAGCTGAGACATCTTATGATTTGGTTGGAGGGAGAACAGGGGGAAGATTTGGGATGTATAGAGCGGGAAAATTTGGAAGCAGTTGGAGGGAAAATAAGAATCTTCGAAAGGAGGATAAAGAAAAGAAAAGAAGAAAAATTATCAACATTTATGGGGCCTCTTTTGGTATGGGAGAAGTGGGAAAAAAAGCTTTTTCCTGACCTCTCTCCACTTACCAAACTATGGTATTATGATAAATTTGCCCCATTAAGGAAGCTCATCCCAAAAGAGGTAGGGGATAAATTGAAAGAGATTTCAATCCAGAATATGGATAAAATCTGGGAAACAGAAAAAATGATGGAACAGGAAAGTGGAATTTGGAATAAGATTAATTGGTTACAAAAAAAAAAAAAACAAATCTCCTTGTTGAAGGAGAATGAAGTTAAAAATTGTGGTAAAAGAAATATTACCCCCTTCGAGGAATTAGTGAAAGGATACAGGATAGATAGGACCAAAATAGTTTCAAAATTGTATAAGATTTTATTAAATATGGGAAAATCACTAAAGGAAAGTTTAAAAGAATATTGGGAGCTAGATATCCAGGAACCAATCTTAGATGAAGATTGGGATAGAATTTTTCAACAACCGCCCTTTGTTACAACTTCTAGGATAATCCAGGAGCAGGGGTTGAAGCTGATACAAAAATGGTATTATACACCAGTAAGGTTGTATCATATTACAAAGTTAGGAAGTAAAAATTGCTGGAGGAAGTGTGGAGTAATGGGAACCTACAGTCATATGTGGTGGGATTGTCCTTTAGTTAATAATTTTTGGAGACAGATTGGAAGAGAAATATCAAAAATTGTTGGAAGGAAAGTGGAAATATCTAAATTAATGGTTCTCATTAACCTGGGTAGCACAGAGTTAAAAACAAAAGAGGAATGTAAATGGGTAAACCTGATGGTAATTGCAGCTAGACAGGTTATAGCGAGTAATTGGAAAAATGCAGAAGAGCTAGGGGTGAATCAATGGAGGAAGAAATTAAATAATATTATAATTTTAGAATACCTAACCATGAAGATACGCAGAATGAAAGGGTTTAAGGTCAATGAGAAAGAAGAGGAATGGTTTGAGAAGTTATTGAATTATATGAGTATGTTTGACCAATTTGGGGTAATTAAAACGTTAAAAGCTAAGTAAACCTTGCAGATTGTCAATTGTTAATTTATATAGAGATGTACATATGGTTAAAATGTTAATTTGAATTTGTTTTATTATCAATGTATATCCAATGTATCAGATGCCTGGGGGTCACTGTTTTTGTCTGGGGTGTTGGTGAATTGTTTTATAATAAAATTATTTTTTTTAAAAAAAAAAACCTTATGTTAGAAAGTTTTTCATTACATGTCTAAATTGTTGTATTATGTCCATAGATATTTATTAGTCGTTCCTTTGTTTTATACAGTGAAATACAGCCCCAAAGAAGACTTTTTCAGCCAAAACGCGTTGGGCATCTTTTCAAATAAAAAAATATCTCTCTGCAATAGCACGCTGAGATTCAGTCTCTTCTAACTAATTATGGTTGTTTTAAAGCAGGTTTTTTAACCTGCACAGGTTCTGGAGGGATTAAGTCCCATTTCAAACAAAACTTTCCAAACCATATAGAAAAGCAAGGTTAGGTAATACATTTATTATTTTCTATCTTGGCTGGAACGTCGTTTTCTTCACCTTCAGCAGTGCTGAAAATCTGAAGGCTGGACTAACCGCTGTAGAACTGACAGTGAAGCCATCTGAAGATTTGCCATTGGGTAGGCCTGGCAAGACATGTGTGTGGGTTAGAAATTTTACTTTAAAACAACAGCTACAACCCAAAAAGTCATTAATTTCCCCCATCCCTGTTTTAAATGTGTTGTGAGCCACTTTAATGGAATAGCCCATAAAGTGTGTGTGTGTGGGGGGGGGGGGAATCACAACCAACCTGTACATGTTTTAGGAACAATGCCGCCTCCAGTCTTGAGAGGAAAACGGTGTTGCCAGTGGCAAAGCAGTTCAGAAACATCACATGGCTTCTCTGAACTATCAGTTGTTGGAAAGAAATGTTGTGAGATCCGAAAGCCAAAGGAACAAATTGCTATTTCTGGGCAGAATTTGGAACAACTACTTTTTGAACTGAGCTGCCTAGATGCCCTGAGCACATCCGATCTCGCCTGATTTCAGAAGCTAAGCAGGGTCGGCCCTGGTTAGTACTTGGATGGGAGACCACCAGGGAATACCAGGTGCTGCTAGGCGCCTGGAGTAGGAACTGGCGAGCTATTCCAGTATTCCTGCCAAGAAAACTCCATGGACATGGGGTCACGAGGAGTCGGTCATGACTGTAACAACACACACACACACACACTTTTTGAACTACGGCATTCCAGAATCTCTCATTGAGCATGATCTGCCTGGGAGTTCTGGGAGTTTTAACCAGCTTTCCTGTGTTCTCTTTCTGGATAGATAAGCTTCATGCCTAGATGAAACTAGAAACATAATACTGTACCTCACATTGTTTGCCCAACTTGGAACATTCCATCCTCTATATACTCTGTGACTGCCAATTGGGTTTAGGGCATACAGTATTTTTCCACATATAAGACTATATTTTTGTCTAAAACCGTTTGACTAAAAATTGTAGGGCATCTTGTGCATGTAAGTAAGCCAAGGAGAGAACTGTGCAGTTGCGAAACTGTAATTTGGGGTTGGAAAAGTGGGGTGTTGTCTTCTACAGTACAGCGGGGCATCTTATAGACAGAAAAATGCGGGTCCTTTGATTTCAGAATAGCAGGAGAAGGGTCTGTATCACTTGGGGCAAACATGGACTTTTTGCCCGGCCCCAGGGTTTGTAAGGGTAGTGTTGGCAAGTACAGTGGTACCTTGTATAAAGGAATTAATTCGTTCCAAATGAAATTATGTTAAGCAAATTTTCCTTTATACATATTCCCATAGGAATGCATTGAAAATTGAGTAATCCCATTTTAATGTAGTATGGATTTTCCCCATAGGCGATTATGTTAAGCAAATTTCCCCTATTTCTGGAATGTTTTATGTTGTACAAATTTTATGTTATACAAGCTGTTTGTTATACAAGGGTCCACTGTATTATTATTTCATATTAAATACTATTTTGGTGTGCATGCCCCCCCTCAGCACGTCACCCGGGACGACACGCGCCCCACTCCCCACCCCACCCGAGTTGCAGCCCTAAGAAGGTCAAAATTGAAATGTTTAGCAGCTTAATATTTCTGTTGGTTATGCACTCCTGTAAATAAAAGTTCTCAGCGGTCAGTTGCATTATTCTGAGCTCCAGGCCAAACTTGTCTAAAATACCACTGGGCACTTGAAACATTCCCTTTTCCCGCAGTTTGAGTCCAGCTAAAGAATGGATTCACGACCGGTTTAATGGCTTGATTTTTGTTTCTTGTGCAAGTCTCCTTAACTCCCCTCCCCTTAAGCTGAATATTTAACCACACTGGATTTCAGTCTTCTTATTAGGGATTCTTTTCCCATTTATTTGACTGGTGGAGAACACAGGAGTTGTACTGTAATGGGCAGCATTGGACCAAAGACAATTTGCTAATGGTGTAGACCCATGACCTATCCTGAAACTGATTGGACTGATGGCTGAATAGTGACAATGGAAGAGCATCTTTGATTCCTATGTGAGGTCAGCAGGATGGTTTAGGGCAGGCATGTCCAAACTTTGGCCCTCCTGATGATTTGGACCATAACTCCCAGAATTCCAAGGCTTTATTGCCAATGGCAAAGGACTGTGGGAGTTGTGATCCAAAACATCTGGAGGGCCGAAGTTTGGACATGCGCTCTACATGGGGTTGCCCTTGAATCTTCTCCGGCGCTTGCAGCGGGTCCAGAACGCGGCGGCCAGGCTGGTGGTTGGTGTGCGTCGTTACGACCACATCACCCCAGTTCTGGCCCGCTTGCACTGGCTACCCGTTGCGGCCCGGATTAGATTCAAGGTCCTGGTTTTAGTTTATAAAACCCTCCATGGCTTGGGACCGGACTACCTGGCAGAGCGTATCGCTCAGCGGTCAACTTCGGCCCGTCCCGTTCGGCAGGCGCGAGCGCACTTGCTTCGGGTCGCCACCCCTCGGGAAGCCCGGAGGACGAGTACTCGGACCCGGGCTTTCTCGGTGGCGGCCCCCAGCCTCTGGAATTCCATCCCCAGTGAAGTGCGCTCTGCAGAGTCCCTGCTGGCCTTCCGAAAGGCGCTGAAAACCTACCTTTTTCGTGAGGCCTTTGGCGACAGTTGATTTTTTTTATTTTTTTTTATTTTTTTTTCTTTTTTATTTTTCTTTTCTTTTCTTTTTTTTTCCTCCATCGTAACTTGCGTTTTAGTCGAGGTGTCATGTGGTTTTAACAGTGTTTAGGGTGTTTATAGGTTTGTCTGTGATTATTTATTGTATTTTATTGGCTTTGTAGCCTTTTTTTTTGTTGTAAGCCGCTTAGAGTACCCTGTAGATAAGCGGGATATAAATATAATAAATAAATAAATAAATAAATAAATTTAGGGACTTACAACTGGCTGTCAGGAACCAACCATTGACTCCCAAGAATGGGAAAAGGCCAGGGCATTGCTGTGTAGCTTCCCCCTACCACCGCAGCCCCATGCTTTTCTCATTCCACCTTGTGGCAAGTCAGCGGTAGCAATTATGCCATTAAGCCTTCTCCTGACCTTCTGTTTTGAAAACATGGCTGAATTGGGTGGTGGCAGCGTATAATAAACAGAGGAGGAAGCAGCTCTGGAAAGCCTACACAGTCTTGTAATGGACTGAGAAGAAAGGCTGCAGTTGTGGAGTGGCTGGTTTATTTTGGACTACTTTCCTGAAGCCAACTGGGCCTTCATCCAGCGGGTGCCACTAACAGCGGATGTCTCAATGCATTTAAAGCAAATGCTCATCCACTTTTCAACTAACACCCTGCCTCTCCCAGAGCAAAATTGAGGAAACGTTTTTTCAGAACATCTGTGGGTCTTGAAGAAACAACAGAGAATGCCTGGACAGTGATGTGGAAAGAAAAGCTACATCCTGAAATGGATGGGATTTAGGAAAGCCAATTCCCTGGTGTGAAGAAGTCAGGCTTGTAAGTGTCCACAAAACACATTAAAATATGAAAGTCTTTAAGGTGCCTCATGTTTTGTGTCTTTTGTTTTGCTTTGTTTTGCTTTGATTTTTCCTGGAATTCTTGATAAGACTGACACGACTACCCTCCCCAACAATTCTAACATGTTAATGATGTCAAAATATTAGTATGTCATCCTTCCATATGAACCGACCCGGCCTTTAAGATCTAGCCAGGGAGCCCTCTCCGAAAGAGCCATCCCTCAAGGAGGTGAAAGAGATGGCTTGTAGGTCTAGGACAGTGATGGCAAACCGTTTAGAGTGCCAAAGCTGCCATTCAAAACCCACTATTTTTTTGCAAAGTGTCAACGCAGCAATTTAACCCAAATTCAAGTGGCTGTGAAGGGGCGATGTCGGGTGCCCACAGAAAGGGCTCCTAGGGTCACCTTTGGCACCCATGTGCCTTAGGTTTGCCAACACTGGTCTAGGACCTTTTTGGCAGCTGCCCCCAGGTTATGGAATGCCCTCCCAAGTGAGATCCACCTGACACCAACGCTGATGACGTTTCAGCGCCAGGTACCTTCCTGTCCCAGTAGTTCTTTAAGTGACATAACATAGATGGTGGGTCCTGATGGCAATTTTAGTGTTATGTTTTAATGTATGGTATTTATTGTACTTAAATGTTTTTATTGCTTTAATTTTACTGTAATTTGTAATTTGTAACTTTGTTTTTAGCATTTTTTAAAAATTGTTTACTGGTATTTTAACATTTCAAATGTTTTGTTTGTTTTGGGTAGTGGGCGGCATAGAAGTTGAATACAGTGGTACCTTGTATAAAGGAATTAATTCGTTCCAAATGAAATTCTGTGAAGCAAATTTCCCTTTATTACAAATTTCCCATACGAATGCATTGAAAACGGAGTAATCCCTAATTATCATTACCATTTTAATGTGGTAGGGATTCGCCCCATAGGCGATTCTAAGTAAATTTCACCTATCTCTGGAATTTTTTTTTGTGTTATGCAAACTGTTTGTTATACAAGGGTCCACTGTAAATAAATAAATAAATAAATAAATAAATAAATAAATAAATGTGGCAACGGGTTTGCGACCACAAAAGGGGCCCACTGGCAGATCAGCCAGCCCAGCATTTCCCCCATCGGGACGTATTTCTAGGCTTTGCAAAAGAGGCGCGTCCAAACTTCGGCCCGCCAGAGGTTTTGGACCGCAACTCCCAGAATCCTTTGCCGTTGGCAACCTAAGCTTAGAATTCTGGGAGTTGTGGTCCAAAAAACCTCAGGAGGGCCACAGTTTGGGCATAGGGGCTTCAGGGGGGGGGCGATCCAGCGGCTCGCTTCCGCTGCAGAAAGGCGGCAGAAAATGGGGGGGAGGGGGGAGGGGGGTGCGGTCTGTGGTTTTTGGAGTGGCTTCCGCCTTTGACCCGGAAGTGAAGCGCTTTTCTACCTCCCCCCCCCTCCGGGCAGAGATCGGAGGAATATGCAGGTCTCCTGCCTGAACGAGGTGAAGATCTACAGCCTGAGCGCCGGACGGAGCCTGCCGGAGGTAAGAGGAGGGGCGCCCCCCGATCCCCCCACCCCCGCTAGAGGGGGGGCGGCGGCCCCCGCCGGGGGGGGGGGGGGGGGGGGGGGGGCGGCGCGCCCCCCCCCCCGGGGGGGCCCCCCCCCCCCCCCCAAATGGCCAGGGGCCCGGGGGGGGGGGGGGTATTGGGGAGGTGGCTGTGCGCACCAGGGTTTCCCCCACCACCACCACCACCGCCACCGCCAGGTGTGCCTCCTCCCGCACGACAACTCCCATCATCCCCAGCCTCCGAGCTGCAGGAGCCACGCCGCAGATCTAAGGCTGTGTGTATGTGGGGCGGAGGAGGTCCAGCCGGCGGCTTTGGGGGGTGGGACAGGGGGGGGGGGGAAACAGAAGCAAAGCCACACACGTTGCATTTTGTTCCCTGCCGGGTCCGGTTCACGGGCGGGCACGTGGCCGTGAGTCACGCAGCTGCTCGCGGATGATGGGGCTTGCAGTCCGACGCGTCCGGGGGGGCGTAGGATGGCAAACCCCGGGCGCGGGTCCCCCCTCCCTCCTCCTCCTCCTCCTCCTGGGAGATGGGGGAGGATGATTTGCAGGTCAGCTCCCCTGGGAGAGTCGGTGCTTCCTTACATGTCAGTGCGGATGATGATGGTGGTGGTGATGATGATGATGCCATGGGTGTTAGGTTTGGGGTTTCTTCTACATAATGCCCCCCCCCAGCTCTGTTTAAGAAAGAGGACCTGTGCTGGCAAAGCCAATGTGAAAACAAGAATGAATTATGCCACCCAAAATAAAGGGTGAGCTCTCCTGGGAGAGTCTGTGCTTCCTTACATGTCAGTGTGGATGATGATGGTGATGATGATCCCAGGGTGTTAGGTTTGGAGCTTCATCTTGATTCTTGCCGGATTTTGTCTCGTTATTCTTTATTGTTTTCATATTTTGAATCTTGTTTGTTTACTTGGGGGTTTTGTTTGGGCATATTGTTCTTTTAATGTGTTGTACACCGCCCAGAGTTCCTGAGGGAAAGTTGGGCCGTTAACAAGTACATACATACATACATACATACATACATACATACATACATACATACATACATACATACATA
>JAHTLZ010000219.1:9831-42279 GCA_023846285.1 Phrynocephalus versicolor | reverse complement strand
ATACATACATACATACATACATACATACATACATACATACATACATAATGCCCCCCTGTGTCCTGATTGAGAAAGAAGACCTGTGCTGGCAAAGCCAATGTGAAAACAAGAATGAATTTATGCCACCCAAAATAAAGGGGTGCTTTCGCCACATTGGGCATCCCAGCAGAATCTAACAGGTTGGGGAGGGGGGGAGTGTGTAAACAAAGCTCTCTGCAAAGAGACAGATTACTTTCTTGTTGTAAAGACATTTTTTTTGCCTGGCTTAAAAAAAAAAAACCCAAGCCTCAGATGCTGGTCTTGTGCATGGGCAGTGGCTGAATTTTGGGGACCTCTTTACCATTCTGCAGGTGACAGGCTCGGAGAAGGCCAGCTTCAGAGAGAAGGTCTCGTTCCACCTGGGTCCTGGATCAGCATGTGCCTCTGGAGACGGGATGGTCTGGCCCTGGGGGAATGAGGGCCACCTTTGGGACCTGGTAGTGCCACCAGGTTGTTTGGGTCAATTAGTAGTGGCCAAGCTTTGGCCTTCTAGATGTTTTGGACCACAACTCCCAGAATTCCAAGCCTGTATTGCCAATGACAAAGGACTGTGGGTGTTGTGGTCCAAAACATCTGCAGGGCTGAAGTTTGACCACCACTGGTAGATGGATTCTTCTGTACAAATGTAGACTTCATGGAAGCACAGAATGTTCAGGATAAAAAGTCTTTATCTTGATACAGAAGGGTGGACTCTCCATGGTCAAGTTTGCTTAGTTTTAGCTCTGGGGCTCTTATTTATCTTCCTCCGTAGTTGGTTTTCACTTCGGGTTTGAGAGAGGAAAGGCCAAGAGGTTGCTTGGAAAAGGAAGGTAAAAGGCACACCCCTTGTGCTCCTTGGAGGACACGAGAGGTCTTTTTGACCCCCAACTGATTAATAAATATTGATTTTTACGGTACTTGATGACAGAAATGTCAGTAGGAATGCCAGATTCTGATCAGATTTGATAAAGAGACAAACTCAACAGGTTCTGCTCACATAAATTATCCTAAGCAAATTCAGGATTAACACATAATATAATTACAAAGACTGTGTACAAAAGACAAATACTGTAGCTATATTCATATGCTGTTTATTAAAAATCAGGTGAAATATGTTTAGAGCATCCGAATAAAAGGAGAGGAAAAGATTGTTTACTTGTATTGCAAGGATTGATAAAGAAGTCTTCTTGAAAACGTGAAGGCCCTTTTTCTAATGTGGGGGGAGGGGGAGAACAGTTAAACAGGGCTAGTCCTCAGTTTTATTCCATTGCTTGTTTTCTTACAGTGGCTTTCCGACCGAAAGAAGAGAGCACTGCAAAAGAAAGATGTTGGTGAGTTACTCTTCAGCAGTGGGAAGACCTCTGCAGTATAAGCATGTGACTCTTCTTTTTAAAGAAAGTAATCTGGTGGTGTTAATCTGGTAGCATAAAAACAGTGATTTTGTTGACTACAGCCAGTACGCCACAACTGCTGTCACGTGGCTTGATTTTTTTTGGGGGGGGGGGGTGTTATACATTCCTAGGGACGGTTTTCTGTTTCCAAACATATCTTGTGTCATTTGATCCGCTCCAGTGCTGGTTTAAGACATTTATCTTTTCACACATCTACAGCTTGCTTTTCTTTGCTGAAACATTGAAACCTTCTCTTGGCAATTTAAATCTAACACCAGTGCGGCCTCTTCCATAAAAACATATAAGAACATAAGAAGAGCCCTGCTGGATCAGACTAAAGACCCATCTAGTCTAGCTTCCTGTATCTCACAGAGGCCCCACCAGGTGCGTCTGGGAGCACACGGGACTAGATCTTTGTCTCCTGATCCCACTCCCCTGCATCTGGCCCTTGAAGTACTCCGGTTTTAAGCCAGGAGATGATACATCTCCATCATGGTTTGTCACCTGTGATGGACTTCTCCTCCAGGAATCTGTCCAATCCCGTTTTGAAGGCATCCAGGCCAGGTGCCATCACCACATCCTGTAGCAGGGAGTTCCAGAGACTAACAACATGCTGGGTAAAAAAAAAATTGTCTGTTCTCTTCCAGCTTTCAATTTGAGTGGCTGCCCCCCTTCTGGCAATTTGTGAGAGGAAGAATAGCATCCTTCTATCCACTTGACTCATGCCCTGCATTCTTTTTTCCGTCTCAATCATATCCCCCCTCAGATATGAGGGGGGGGGATATGATTTTTAAAAAAACCCTCAATGTTTGAACTATACCCTCAAATATTAAATACACAGCAGTTATATACATATGATACAACACAGTAATTCAAAGGAATGCAAGTCTGCACAGTGTTGTTGAAGGGTTCGGTGTACATTCACCATATGTTTGTATTACTCCAGCTATTGCTGGGTGGCCATGTGCCTTAGTTTTATCTCGTCCAATCCAAATCGCCATGAGCAGTGGCTCCATTGGTGGAGGAGCCTTCTAAACCAGTGCTCCCCAACCTTTTTGTCCCCGCGGACCGGGAAATTTATGAAAGTTTTTCTGTGGCCCAAAGCTGGGGGTGGGGGTGGGGAGGGGGGGAGAATGTGAAAGGGGGGTCCGGCGGGGAGGCAAAAGGAGGGCGTGAAAGCAATGGATGGGAGGGAAGGAGGAGGGGGAGGCACGAGAGCGGCGGCGGCGGCACTCACCGGCTTGGGGCGTCGGGCGTGCCACTCCCCCCCCACACAGGCGGAGTGGGGGGGGGAACCCGGGGCTCCTGGGCAGGCGGGCCCCCGCCTCCTCCTCCGGCGCCGGGACCAGGAGCCGCGCGCGGGTCTCGCTGCTGGCGCCGCGCTTGCTCCTGCTGTCGCCGCCCCGCGCGCGGCACCCACCCAGCCGCGCCGGGAAGCGCCCTCGCGGCACCGACGAGCCGCCTCCGCCTCCTCCTGCTCCTGGTCCTCCTCCTCCTCCTCCTCCTCCTCCCGCCGCCGCCACCAGAGGAGCAGCAGCAGCCACGCCCCCCGCAATCGCCCCCCCGGCCGCCGCCGCAGCAATCGCCCCCGTCCCGCCGCCCCCGCTGCCACCCCTCCGCAATGGCCCTCGCTGCTGCTCCTTCGGCGGCGACGGCGGGAGGAGGAGGAGGAGGAGGAGGAGGAACCGGAGCAGGAGGAGGCGGCGGCGGCTCGTCGGTGCCGCGAGGGCGCTTCCCGGCGCGGCCGGGCGGGTGCCGCGCGCGGGGCGCCGGAACCAGGAGCCGCGCGCGGGTCTCGCTGCTGGCGCCGCGCTCGCTCCTGCTCCTGCTGCCGCTGCCGCCATGGGCCTCCTCCTCCGCCGGGGAAAGCGAGCGGGGCGCCAGCAGCGGGATCCCGGGGGGAGGAGGAGGAGGATGGGCGCCTCCGCCTCCTCTTCCCCAGAGGAGAGCCCGGTCTTCTGGGCCGCCGCCAACGCCGCCGCGTCGCTCCTGGCGGAGCCCAAGCGGCCGCCGCCAACACCGCCGGGGCGCCAGCGTTTTGGGGCGGAGTCGCTGGCTGGCCGGCCCGGGAGGAAGGGAGGGGAGGGGAGGAGGGAGGCAAAGGCAAAGGCGGCGGCTCCTCCTGCGCTCCTCCAGCCTTCCTCCTCCACCGGCCACCCGCGGGAGAGAAGAGGAGGAGGAGGAGGGCAGCGGAGGAAAAGGGGAGGAGCCTCCCCGGCCTCCCCAGGCAGCCCGGTGCCGACTGGTCCACGGACCGGCACCGGTCTGCGGCCCGGGGATTGGGGACCACCGTTCTAAACCCCCACCTTTCAACTGTTTACTTTTAAAAGCCCCCCCCCCCCCAAAAAAAAGATCAGAAGTGTCCCCTGGGAAAGCCTGAAAGGTGTGCAGGTTGTCATCAGAGGCACACAGAGGTACTAGCTATCCTTGTCTGCTAGTAGAAGGTTTGCTGTTAGATGTTTTCAAAATAGCCCTTGTCTCCGCGGTTTTGCCATGATTGCGATGCAAGGATTACAAAGCCTTTCATGTGACTGCTTTTAAATTTCCTAAGACATTCGCAGGAGGATCGAACTTATTCAAGATTTCGACATGCCTGCTGTTAGCACGAAGCTCAAGGTGTCGCGAGATGGGCAGTACGTGATGGCAACCGGTGAGTACCCGCACCCCCTATGGCACGTGCTTTCGATTCCCGTCTGCTTCCGCACTTAGCTTGTCATATGCCTGCTTTGAATCGTAAAGTGTGAGTAACTCTTGCGCCAGAGGTATTACGGTCAGGGAAAGGTAGATGGTGAAGACTGAACTGTATTGGGTGTGTACGCAGCTTCTGCTGGACAGGAAACCCCAGTAACTGGTAGCAGCAGATTAACAAAGGAAGGGCAAGTGTGTTTGCTCTTTGAAAGCCTAAGAGATGGTGCAAGTAGAGGCGGTGCTTAATGAATCATTACTTAACATAAGAAACATAAGAACATAAGAAGAGCCATGCTGGATCAGGCCAAAGGCCCATCTAGTCCAGCTTCCTGTATCTCACAGCGGCCCCACCAGATGCGTTTGGGAGCGCACGAGACTAGATCTCTGTCTCCTGATACCACTCCCCTGCATCTGGCCCTTGAAGTACCCCGGTTTTAAGCCTGGAGATTACACATCATCATGGTTTGTAACCTCTGATGGACTTTTCCTCCAGGAAAAGTGTTTTACATCTGGAACATTTTTAACTCTTGGCGGTCTGTACAGAGGCAATGTCTCGCCATGACATTTCAGAAAGGGGGAAACTTTGAACAAATGCCCGAATGTCATCACAGAAGCAAATAGGATTCTGGGCCATAGATCTAAGCATCGCTTTTTCGGGAGGGGGACTCCAGATTTCTAGATCAGGAGTCCTATTAAAATCTGAACAATCTTTCTTCTTGTGCAAAATGAATTTAAGTGAAATATGTTTCCACAAATACATTCTCTTCTACATCATATATCCTGCTGTTTTAACAGGGACATATAAACCAAGGATCCGATGTTTTGATACCTATCAATTATCTATGAAGTTTGAAAGGTGCTTAGATGCTGAAGGTTGGTATAACTAAAGTGTGTTGAAAACTGCATTAATGAGTCATTGCCTGTGACACAGTTGTACGTCTTGGACACATTAATTCTTTTGCACATATCACATAGTGTTTGCCTTTCTTGTTCGAAGTGTGTTGGTGTGGAAAATAATATTTTTAGAAAGAAACCCCAAACATCCTTTTGCTGGTATTGCCAGTTGTTTCAAGCACATTTAGGTTTTGGAGTTTTTAAAGTCAGTGGTGATGAGGGTGGGTGTGCTTTATTTTTAAATCTTCCATGGATCTTCCTATGGCAGTCTTAGTCTTTTTTTACTTCTGAGGAAATACCATACTCGTTAATTTTCAACACTTGTGTAACAGTGTATGTAAGATGCACCTAAGAAAGTAAAATCTAAGAGTTTAGCACCCTAAAATAATAATAATAAATTAATAATAATAAATTAATAATATAATAATTAAAAACACCAGCGCCGACCGGGCCCCCTGCGCAGTCAGCACTTTTATTTAAAAAAGGCCCGCACTACAGCTGTAGCGCAGAACCCGGAAGTAATATAAAATAAATATAAAAATAAAATGGCCTTCAGGAGCCGACCTTCCCTTTCCTGTTGCACGGCTTGGCTATCGCCAAAGCGCTGTCAGGCAGCAGCGACTCCTGGGGTTGGCCCTCAGCCAGCCCAGGCATGGCAGAGGCGCCAGTCCCCGAGCGGGAGGGTGCCCGTCCTCCATGCTGCTCCAGCGCTGGCATCGGGTCCTGGAAGGAGCCTCTCCCTGGGAGGGCTGGGGGAGATTTAAAGAGCTCGCTCTTCCCTCCACCCCGTGTGGTGGAGGGAAGAGCACACTCTTTAAGCTTGTTTCCAGGCTTCGTCCCAAAGATGGCAACAATCAGCTGCTTGCTGCTACCTTCGGGATGGGACTGGAAACAAGTTTAAAGCTCGCTCTTCCCTCCACCTCATGTGGTGGTGGGTAGCTTGCTGCTACCTTCAGATGGAGGTTGGAAATGAGTTTATAGCTTGCTCTTCCCTCCACGCCCGGGTGGCGCCCGGCTGCAGGAGGGCTCCCTGTGGCCGCGGGAACACTCTCCTGGCCAGCATGCCATCGGCTCTGGTGGCGCCTGGCCCCGGGAGAGCTCCCCGCGGCCGCAGGAATTCTCTCCCGGCAGACTTGCCGCCGGCTCCGGGCTCCCCACGGTTGTGGGAATGTGCGGCCGGCTGGAAGGCTTGCCGCCGGTTGCGGCGGCACCTGCCCCATGAGGGCTCCCTGCAGCTGTGGGAAGCTCCACAACAAGTGAATATGAAATGATTTTTTTTCTTAAAAATTCAGTTCGTATTAAACGAAACGAACCGGGGGGGGGGCAGGTCCGAATAACGGAACAAAACGCCATTTTGGCGTTTCGTGCCCATCTCTGCACAGAAGGACAAACGGGGCCCATTGCTAATGGCATAACCTTCCCCCACCCACCCAGCACCACCACCACTACCACCTTCCCAGTCTTTGGACTTTAGATCAAGAGCATTATGAGGTAAAACTTCAGCTGGTGGCCTTAATGTGTGGCATTGAAGTGGATATTTTAGTGACATAAGTTCATGATCTGCTTTTTTTTTTATTTCCTCAGTGATTACGTTTGATATTTTATCGGATGATTATTCAAAGGTATGGCTCTTTTTACTTTTTAAATACAATAATACCTCGGATAACGAATGCCCTTGATAATGAATTTTTCGGATAACAAATCGCAGTTTCCAGATATAGGGCTGCCTCGGATAACAGATTTTTCCCTATGGGCTGCCTCGGATAACGAATTACCAGCATGCATTGGTAAAAAAGAGTTATCCTGGGTTTCATCATGTCTGTACCTTTTAAAATGCACTTTAAAAGGAGTTTTGAGCAAAAAAAAAACCAGGTGTCTGTGTCTTTTTGATAGGCTCCAGAACAGATTAGTCAGTTTCCCATTCATTCCTATGGGAAACTGCGTTTCAGATAACGAATTTTTCAGATAGCGAATTGCCTCAGAGGACGGATTAAATTTGTTATCCGAGGTACCACTGTACCATATTTTCCAACTATAAGATGACCCCAAGTCTTCCAACAAAAAATTAGTTTCGCAACTCTGTGGTTCTCCCCTTGGCTTATTTCCAAGGATAAAAAGACTCTCAATTTTTAGTCTAACAATTTTAGACAAAAATGTAGTCTTATACATGGAAAAATCCTGTACTTTACAGAAATAGTAACTGATGCTGCATTGTAGAATTCTTAAATTATCTGATTGTTTTAGCGTGAGAGAAGAATGTTTTCCCTCTTGTATTTTGTGGGATGTCTTGACCATTTCTTTAAAACCTGGAGCTGGCTGTGGGTATCTTAATGGTAAATCACCACAGCAGTTAATAACCAACTAATAACTATCCTTTTTCTATCTTTCTTTTCCTTCACGAGTCTTGTCAGACTGACATGTTTGTCTTGTGTTGTTTGCTTTTGATGTATGTAAAATTAAATATAAAAAAAGAAACTGGAAAAAATAACCAGGAAAAAGCATGTGCTGCTTATGAATGTAGCTTCTGTGTGAGCAAACATGACATTTCTGGTACCAACTGCTAAATCAACATTGATCGAATTCATAGCCTTGTGGATTAAAGCTGGAGTTTTATTGTTCTTATGCCATTTAAATGTTGCTGCATAGTTTTCTCTGGACTGCTGCCCAAATATCTCAATAGGGTATATCATATTTTTGAAACAGGTGACCAAACTGAAAGAGATCTTGTAAATAAATGTAGGGCTTGTGTCTTCGGATGTGTTTTTTTTTCATTTCATTACTAAAGCACATTTCATAGCTAATAGCTGAAATCAAGTAGTAAATGGACTAGAATAGGTCCATTGAATTATTGGAGATTTGGTGAGTCAACTCCTCCTTCTGTTCTACTGTTCCAGTGGGCCTACCTTAGTCGTGACTTATTACTGGATTTCAAGTGACATAGCTACCATTTTTTATGTTCAACAAATCTATTTTGTTTGTGCCCCCCCCGCCCCCAAATAACCATCCCTTCTCCTTTTAGGATCTAGGTCAGTGGTGTCCAAACTTTGGCCCTCCAGATGTTTTGGACCACAACTCCCACAGTCCTTTGTCATTGGCAATACAAGCTTGGAATTCTGGGAGTTGTGGTCCAAAACATCTGGAGGGCTGAATTTTGGACGCCCCTGGTCTAGGTAAAGCATATACAGTGGTACCCCGACTTAAGAGCAGCTCGCCTTAAGAGCAATTCAACTTAAGAGTGGAAAACTGTTGGCGTTTTAACTGCTGCCTTACACATTTTAGATATGGTCTGCTCGATTTACAAATATTTTTCTTCATTTTTTGATTTTTTAATTGTTTTTCAATTGTTTAGATAGGTATCCCGACTTAAGAGTAGTTCGACGTAAGAGCATGCATTTGGAACGGATTAAATTCGTAAGTCGAGGTACCACGGTGTGTGTACAGTATATACACACAGTGGTACCCCGACTTAAGAGCAGCTCGCTTTAAGAGCGATTCGACTTAAGAACAGAAAACTGTTGGCATTTTAACTGCCTCCTTACAAATTTTAGATATGGTCTGCTCGACTTAAAAATATTTTTCTTCATTTTTTTATTTTTAACTTATTTTTTAAAATTTTTTTAGATAGGTACCCTGACTTAAGAGTAGTTTGACTTAAGAGCATGCATTCGGAACTGATTAAATTCTTAAGTCAAGGTACCACTGTAATTCTATTCCTCTAAATGTCAGTCTTATGTGCTTGTGTTTTTCAGATGGTCTTTTTGCAGTGTGACAGATATGTGGAATTTCATTCCCAACATGGACGTTATTACAGGACAAGAATACCCAAGTTTGGTAGAGATTTCTCATATCATTATCCATCTTGTGACCTCTATTTTGTAGGAGCAAGGTAATCAGAATATCTTGAATCCTTAGTTAATTGTGCTTCTGTAATTGCTTCATATGATGGACATTTTGCCGAAGAAAATTACTTAGAGTTCATGACTAGAGATGTATCATTTCCAGAAATTTAGAAGCTATGGGGTGAGGTGGGAACCTTGGAAAATAAATAGAAAAATGGGGGGGGGGGCCAGGTTTTTTTATTTTATTTTTCCTCCAAAGTACATCTCTACTTATGACATGTTTCTAATAAACTGAGTTTCATGAACTACTTGAAAATCTCAGTAAAGTATGTAAAATTGTTAGGTTAGCATTTCAAATATCTGCTTGGTTTCTGAAATGGTATTTCAGTTGTGATTTAAAGAGGGTTGAAGTTTATTTAATTAATAGTGAAAACGGTCCCTAAATAGCAGTGACTGTCCTACAAAAATGAAGGGGAACTTTTGAAAATGATTACTATTTTTAAAAATGTAAGCAAGTTTGCCTTGAGATGCAATTCAAGCATTTCCATATTGGTTTAACCATCAAGTAAATGTCATTGACTTGGTGATGGGAAAAGCAGTTTCTTTCCCAGAGTGGCTCTCAAGCCTTGTGCCATGGAGTGAACTTTTCCACACAGGTAGGGTGACTTTATGCCAGCTGCCACTGAAACCCATTGCTGAGGTTGGAGGTGGAGGCCAAGCAGAGGAAAGCAAAAGTGGTGGTGGTGGTGGGGGCTTCTGTATTGAACGGACTTCTGTCCTCATGACTTGGCATGGGAACTCCCCATGTTGAAGGGTGGGAGCAGCTTGTGGCAGAACAGCCTTTTTACTTAAATTTGGCTTCTTTGCCATCATAAGAACCTAAGAAGAGCCATGTTGGATCAGGCCAAAGGTCCATCTAGTCCAACTTCCTGGATCTCACAGTGGCCCCACCAGATGCGTCTGGGAGCACACGAGACTAGATCTCTGTCTCCTGAGACCACTCCCCTGCATCTGGTCCTTGAAGTACCCTGGTTTTAAGACTGGAGATGGCACATCTCCATCATAGCTTGTAACCTGTGATGGACTTTTCCTCCAGGAATCTGTCCAATCCCCTTTTGAAGGCATCCAGGCCAGATACCAGGCATCCAGGCATCATAAGTCTTAATAGTGTGTCGTCATGTGAATTCCAACTAATGGCAACCCTTTTTCCAAAGTTTTCCTGGCGTAAAGTACTCAGAAGTGGTTTCCCATTCCCTTTCTCCTGGGGCTGCTTTGGGAGTGTGCAGTTTACCCAGGGTTACAAAGGCTTGCCTGCGCTCAGAGGAGGCCCAGTGGGGACTCGAAGCAAAATCATGGCCTTGGCTTCTCATGCTACGGGGAGCGCTGGCTTTCTGCTCCATGACCCTGGAGGTCAGTCCTGCGGGCCATTCCTTGTTCCAAGGCACACATTTAGTTTTCCAGACCTCAATGTCTTCTTGTGTGACTCGAGATGCCCCACGGTTCCCCCTCTTACTTGGCCGGCACAAAAATCAAAAGAAAAATTAGTAACTGTCAACTTGTTTCCTTGTAGTTCCGAAATCTACAGGCTGAATTTGGAACAAGGGAGATTTCTGAATTCCCTACAGACCGATGCTTCGTAAGTCTCTGCAATATACTGCATTCATCTCCTTCTTCCAGTAGGTGGCGCTGAATGCCTGGTTCTGATTTTTATTGAGGCCTATATTTATTAAGATCTGAGCGTAATAAGAGCTATGTAGAGTGGCCATGTGGCCTGATGGGAGGAATATAAATGCAATAAATAAATAAATACATTGCACCACGCGTATGCAGTTCAAACTGCATTTACATGTGAGATACCACTTTTTAGCATAGTTATTTGCTTGCTTTTATTGGGTTATTTTGAATAAGTGCTGTTTTGTTTGTTTGTCTGTTTGTTTTGAGAGGTTTCCCCTGCTGTCCTTTCTGTTAGAGGTGCATCCAAATGAAGCACATGTGCTCATTTCCGCTCTCCTCGTCTCTAGTGCCCATGGCTTTTAGGCATATCTTGGCTTGCGGACAGTATGGTCCTTATTCAAAGAGGTGCCAGCTCTAGGGGGTTCAGAATAAGAAGACACTTATTTTATCAGCTGGGATGCTGTTGTGTTGGCAGATCCACCTTCTGCAGACTTTCTGTTCGCATTATGTTGCATGTCAGAATACACTGATGATGCAAAATACATCCATTTTAATACTGTATATTCTCGAATATAAGCCTAGTTTTTCAGCCCTAATTATGGGCTGAAAAAAGGGGCCCTCGACTTATATGTGGGTCAGTACTTTTAGCCACTGAGGCAAGTGCTTGGGTCGGTGGCTAAAAGTCATTTTAAACATTGTGTGCCACTTCTCATGACCCCCCTCTGCATCACAGGGGAGCGGTGTGTGATGTTTAAAGTAACTTTTAGCACTGACCCAAGCACTTGCCTCAGTGGCTAAAAGTCATTTTAAACATCACACACCACTCCCCCAGCTCACAAAGGAGGAGCTGCCAGGCCCTGCTGCATTTCCCACCCTAGACTTATACTCGAGTCAATACATTTCCCCAGTTTTGGGGGGTTAAATTAGGGGCCTCGACTTATACTCGGGTCGACTTATACTCGAGTATATACGGTAAATGGGAGCTAACACAACATGTGGAATTGCATTCATTTTTGTTGACATTAAGAACAGAGGTTTGTTTTTAATGCATGGCATAATTTCACAAGCTTGCCTGTTTCAGTGGATCCCTGCCACACATTTACTTTGATTTTCTTTCCTAGTGAAAATCATGTTTGTGATATAAACTCTGAACATGGCTTATTTGCTACTGGGACAATGGAGGTAAGTACTCTATCTTCTTGAGAAACATAACTCTGTTTTCGCCTTAGTGATATGTGTATGTGTGGATATCCAGTGGTACCTTGTATAAAGGAATTAATTCGTTCCAAATGAAATTATGTTAAGCAAATTTTCTTTTATACAAATTTCCTATAGGAATGCATTCAAAACAGAGTAATCCCATTTTTATGTTGTATGGATTCTCCCCATAGGCGATTATGTTAAGCAAATTTCCCCTATCTCCGGAATTTTTTACGTTGTACAGATTTTATGTTATACAAACTGTTTGTTATACAAGGGTCCATTGTATATATCCAGTTCGGTTCTGCATCAACTTCAAGGTTCTAACTATGACATACAAAGCACTAAATTGTTTAGGATCTTGCTACTTGTCACAGCGCCTTCTCCCATTGAAAACTGCCGATACTTATTTATTTATTTATATAGCTTGTATGCCGCCCGCTACCCAAAGGTCTCTGGGTGGCTCACAATCAAAATGGACAATTAAAACATCAAAATTACAATAAAATTAGAACAATAAAAACATGTAAATGCAATGAATACGATACATTAAAAACACAACACTAAAATTGCCATCAGGACCCACAATCATTAGTTAAAAAACCTCTGGAACAGGAAGGTTTTTACCTGGCACCGAAATGTTATCAACGTTGGCGCCAGGCGAGTCTCATTTGGGAGGGCATTCCATAGTCTGGGGGCACTTGCTGAAAAAGCCCTATTCCTGCAAGCCACCCCCTTCACCTCCTTAAGGGATGGCTCTTTCAGGAGGGCTCCCTGACTAGATCTTAATTGCCGGGTAGGTTCATATGGAAGGAGGCGGTCCTTCAGGTATCTAGGTCCTAAGCCATTTAGGGCTTTATATGTCAATACCCGATCCTCCCAGGCTAGGCGTTTGAGGCAACTAACACCACAAGAGGCCTGAAAGGAAAAAAACTAGAAATAGGGCCTTTTCCACCATTGCCCCTCACCTGTGGAATAACCTTCCAGCAGACATCTGATTGGCCCCCTCTTTGGCTGCCTTTAAAAACTATTAAAAACTTGGCTATTTAAGCAGGCATTCCCTCAACTGTAATGCAGTTTCAGCGTTCACCCATTAAATCATGATTTTTAACTGATTCGCCTGCCACTAGAAATACATTGTTTTATGTCACTTGAATGTTAATTTTAGTTTTATTTCTATTTCATGATGTTACTGCATTTTATGTTTCATTGTATGAATTATTTGAATTTATTAATTGTTGTAAACCGCCCAGAGTGACCTCGCTGCCAGATGGGCGGTATTAAAAATCCAATAAATAAATAAATAAGTGTGTGTGTGTGTGTGTGTGTGTGTGTGTGTGTGTGTGTGTAGACTTTAGAGGAAGCCACAGGCTTGAGGTTGCAATTGCAGGGCAGGGGTGTCGAACACAGGTTGTGTCGGAGTTGACTCCTTTACAGGGTGTCCATAGGTTGGAGGCCTCCTGAAGGCACCTAACAGTAGCAACACCTTCTAAGTGGAGCAGCATTGGAAGACCCAGTAAACTTGGCTGCCTGGTGACTGGTTCCCTTTAATCCCACCGTTCCTTGTATCTGAGGGCTCTGTCTTAATGCTTGTGGCTCAAAGTAGGGAGGAGAGTGGAAAGATGTGTTCTCTGGACTTTGTCCTTGGCAAAAGGGAGTGGCAGAGATGCACCAGTGAGGTGGATGCGGAGTGCAACCATGTTACGATCAAGATTTATGCTGTGTGTATTGGGTTTGTGTGTGTGTGGGGGGGTACGTTTGCCACCCATTTTCTATTCTAAACCTAGAGGAATCCAGCAGCAACCTGTCAATTTTGGGGTGCTGTTTTGGCATGCTTTGAGGAACAGGGGCTCAGGCTTGGGCCTCAGCTGTGGGATTTCTCTCCCCCCCCCCCGCCCCCCCGGTGTAACCCCAGCCCTTGAGTTCCTCAGCATGGCAGATCAAGAGTTGCTCACTGCAAAAGGCCCAGATCACTTTTGTATGCCGGAGGATATTGGAAAGAATAGCTCTTGCTCGGAAACCTCCTGGTATATACCTGCCGTTTCACGGCAAAGAGGTGAAGCGTTCTGCATGGTCCAGGAATGCAAAATAATAATAATAATCCATATTTCCTTTCTTCTCCTCAGGGGAAGGTAGAATGCTGGGATCCTCGGACAAGAAATCGAGTCGGCATGTTGGATTGCGCTTTGAGTAGTGTGACAGCTGACAAAGAGTATGGGCAATATCTCTTTTGTTTTTCTCTTTTTGCAAAAATCGATAATTGGTCTCTATTCCTTATATAAATTTAATGCTGTTCTCATTCCACTTGTCACTTTATTTTACGTCTCTATGACTGTATTGCATGGGTTATATTTTTGTTCTGTTTCATTTTACATCCTAAACTGCCATGATCAGTGTTGAAATAAAGAAGTTAACTGTCTTGGTGCAACATTTCTAATCAAAATGCTGCAACTTTCTCTCTCTTTTTTTTAAATAATATTTTTTTATTTTTAAAACTAACAAAGGAAAAACAAATACATTGCTTATCTCCTGACGTGTTACATATCTCAGGAGGAGTTTTTCCCAATAAATTGGCCTAGTTGTTTCATAATTCTCTTCTCATCTTAAACAAGATTATTTATTTATTTATTTATTTATTTAGCTTGTATGCCGCCCACTACCCAAAGGTCTCTGGGCGGCTCACAATCAAAATACTAAATATTTTTCCATTAATGTTGTTCTAATATTTTCCCAACAATATTATGTTTGTCTTTACTGATCTCTGTCTTCATCTGGTACAAAAAATACAGATAATAGATTACAATATTGTATTAGCTAGTTTAGTCTTAGCAATATTCTCAGTCCTAAAGCTTAATTCTTTTTTCTCTGTTTTGTTTGCCACCTTTCTAGTGCAGATTGTAGTTGATGGTGAGCCTTGGTGATGAGTTTTAAGATACTTAGTTAGACGGTCTTCACTGACATTAAAATGTATCACATTTCTTTCAGGGTGGATGGTCTGCCATCTATTTCAGCTTTGCGGTTTGATGGTACTTTGAATATGGCTGTTGGAACATCTACAGGCCAGGTAAGCTATGCTGTCGCTAACATTGCTGCTCACCTTGTGTAGGAGGTCCACAGTAAATAATAGCAGCGAAGGATGGACGAAGTCAGGCATGTCCAAACTTCGGCCCGAACATCAGGAGGGCCAGAGTTTGGAAATGCCTGGGTTAAGTAAACCGTCTGATGTGAGCATGAAGTGTCCAAGTCTGTGTTTCACGTTCCATTTCTTTTCAGGATGTTAGCTGACCATTGCGTTTAGAATCAGATGGTTGAGTATTATCTCTTAGGTCTATGTGGTAATTCACCACGAAGACAACTGCTATCTCGATGCTTGTTGCGCAAGTGAAAGTACTGTCTATGGCTTTATTTCCTTACAATAGTTGATCATGGGTAGGAAATGCTCTCAGCCAAAATTCTACTGAGAAAAAGCAAATGAATCACAGGTGCGTCTTACTAGCATTTAAATATCCCCTAATGGATTTTTGGAGGTACACTAAGGTACACCAAACTTTGGCCCTCCAGATGTATTGGACCGCAACTCCCACAGTCCTTTGCCATTGGCCATCTAAGCTTAGAATTCTGGGAGTCATGGTCCAAAATATCAGGAGGGCCGAAGTTTGGGCATGCCTGCACTAAGCCACTTGACTGGCGTGCTCCCGAAAAGCTAAGCTGTAACGTGCTAATCAGTACCAAGTAGTGATTGGAAATTTGGGGATTTGTCTTCTGTGGATGTGATGAAGCAGTCGAGTTCTGCTACCTGCCTGTAAGGACAGGGCAATTAATACAAGGTTGATTTGTCATAGTGATGACCAGAGGATTCTACATAGCTGACGACAGCCTAACAAAAGCAAATGGTGTTGTAATTACTGAATATGCAAACTGGGAATTTGTCGGCCTTTGAGAGGGTGAGGATTTGACATTCCTCAGTTCTGTCAAAAGGAGAAATCCTGACACATTTGAACCTTGGTATTTGCGGGGGATGAGGGTTCTACATTCCTCCCCACCCGCCCCTGTGGATGCTGAACACCCAAAGGCATTGAATGCTATGCATTGTTTGATCTCTAATGGGCAGCCCTGACAAATACACCCTGAAACGATATAGCCACGGGTATTTCTGGGGTTATTATATTATTTTCAGTCAGCAGATAATTAGTGGATACTGATCCTGCAAATAGGTGGGTCTTAAATCAGTTCAGTCTTAGCATCCTTTTGCTGATTTGTTAACAGTTCTGCGTCTCTTGTACCTTGGGAATTAAATGAGTGCAGAACAAATGTCTCATGCGTAGTACACTCTCTTTCAGTAAGATGAAATGCTGTATACAATTCTCTACACTTGATTGATTCATTCCAACCTGTTTCATAAGAACATAAGGAGAGCCATGCTGGATCAGGCCAAAGGCCCATCTAGTCCAGCTTCCTGTATCTGGCCCCACCAGATGCGTTTGGGAGCGCATGAGACTAGATATCTGTCTCCTGATACCACTCCCCTGCATCTGGCCCTTGAAGTACCCCAGTTTTAAGCCTGGAGATGACACATCTCTATCATGGTTTGTCACCTGGGATGGACTTTTCTTCCAGGAATCTGTCCAATCCCCTTTTGAAGACATCCAGGCCAGATGCCATCACCACATCCTGTGGCAGGGAGTTTGACAGACTAACAATGTGCTGGGTGAAAAAATATTTTCTTTTGTCTGTTCTTACTCTCCTAGCCCTCAATTTGAGTGTATGTCCCCTAGTTCTGTTATTTTGTGAGAGGGAGAAGAACGTCCCTCTATCCACGTTACTCATGCCTTGCATTATGCCCTGTTTAATACAAAATGAATTCACCTCCTCTTGTTCACAGGTCTTGCTATATGATCTCCGATCAAGTCACCCACTAATAGTAAAGGACCATCAGTATGGACTACCTATTAAATCAATACAGTTCCATGGTTCCTTAGACTTAATTATTTCAGCTGATTCACGAATCATCAAACTGTGGAACAAGGATACAGTAAGTCTTTTATTGATTTTTCTCTTTCTATTGACCATCTTGTAGTTTCATAATGTTTAAAGTGTCTGAACGAAGATTATTGTGGTTTGCTCTGAACAATGTATTCCACCTAAAGAGAATGTTTGTTTACTAGTGTTATTTCTGTGTTTTAAACTGTTCTTCTCCTTTCCGACGTCATAGGTAAAAAGCGAATAGACTATTCTTGTGCTGTTTTGTTTTGAGTAAAAATTCTCCAAGGCTTTTAGGTGAGGAGTTTGAATCTATGTACGCTTACAAGAAGTGGATATAAAAAGGAGATTTTTGCAGTTGTATGGTCGACAGGCTGTGGGCCAAATCACTCTTCATATTATTCGTACAGTGTGTTGAAGGCAACGGTTGCACTCATTGCTTGTTCCTCTGTTCTCTTTCCTTGTTCTCCCTTGTCACGTTGAAGTCTTTTCCCAACATGTATTGGTAAATACCATGTATTTAATGATAAGCTTTTGGAGGGTAGGTGGAGCAGAAAGTCACAATCTAGCTCGTAGTTAAATGGGTTTCTAGATTTTGTCCATCAATGCGGTAAGGGAAAGGTGGCCTCAGCTTGATGCGAGCTACTTGGTTTCTTTCACTTGAACCCGAGATCACTCATTGGAGCCTGCTGTGGAATACATAGGCATTAAGAATTCAAGACTTCTAGGTCCAGGAATGTATCCCGAGTACCAGAGTGGAGCTCACAGACCTTCCATGCAAAAACATCCACCCCTGGTTTTCCTTGTCCATCCCCTTCATGCACCTTTTTTTCGTTGCGTTGTTGCTGTTGAGTTTGATCCAACGAAGGGAGAAGCGACTGGTAGCAGGTTTTTCCCCCATCCTTCCCATCATGGCCACATCTCCGGTCCCTTGAAAATACAAAATGGAGGTTCAGGGAGCCGATGTTGGAAGAGGGATTTCCCCCCCCCCAAAAAAAAATGGGATTCATATTATGGAGAAATGAGAATCGCCCCACCACGCTTTGCTGCTTGGTTAGGAGCAGAAACCTCCGATGACCTGAGATCCACCCAGAACATTTGCTTCTCATCCAGCCACGGTCCTAGGCAACCAAAGGAAAACACCTTTCTTCCCCCCAGCCCCCCGGGTCTTGTATGCTTTGCTTTTGGCAACGGTTGAAAGTGGTGCGGCAAGTGGCCTCGCCTTTTCCGAAGCTGGTGCGGAGCTGCCTCTGGCTGCCAGGGAATGGGACAACGGGGGCGGGGAGGGGCAGACAAAGGGTTGGGGAAGCCGAGGGTGGCTTTGAAATGTTTCTCGCGTCCTGGACAGCTTCCAGATCTTTTTCTTCCTTTCCTTCTTTTTTTTTTTCCAAAACGTGCAGGTGGGGAAAACCCTTCCTCCTGTTAATTATTTGGGAAAGCATTCAAGGCAGGTGGGGCTGCAAGATTAAAGCAGGAGGGAGAGGAAACATCCAGGAGGCCAGTCAAGGTCTGGAAAAAAGAAAGCAAATGAAAATTAGGGAGGACCTGGCAGGGAAATACATTTTCTCCATGGGTTTCCTTTTAAATCTAAAACTTCTGGATCCAGAGAGCCTGCTGCTTGGAACTTTTAATCTAGTTAAATTTGCAGGATCCCTCTGGATTCAGTATGAAATAGATTCAGGCTCCTCAGGGGTTCTTTCCAGACATTATTATTTATTATTTGTTTTATTTGCAGGCTGCCTTTCTCCTGATACAGGGGCCCAAGGTGGCTCACAGTATTGAGAATATAGAACTAAAAACGCAAACAGTTAATTTTTTTTTTAAAAAAATGTGCTCATTGAAAGGCAGTTGAATAATCAAAAGCAAGTAAATATTAAAAACGATCTTCATTTTAAAAGAGTCTTGTTCAGGGACTCAGTGATGGTTGTTAAAAGCCTGCCTGAAAATATGGGTCTTCAGCTATTGGCAGTATGGATAAAAGGGAGGGGAGGCAGCCCCAGATAAGTTTAGTTTAGTTTTAGTTTATTTATGATTTATATCCCGCCAGCTTGCACAAAGGCAACTCGAGGTGGTGAACAACAACAAAGCCAACAAAAGAAAATAAAAGACAAAAACAAGAGACAATATAAATGTAAGCTGTATGTAAGGTTCAAAAATACCAAAAAATATACCAAGAAGATAGTTCCTCTCTTGCGTCCCACAATACACCACTGCCACCATCCTCCCGGCCCTCAGGTGGCTTTCATAGCTTGGAAGGTGTCCGCTTCTGGACTAGGCTACCTGGACTAGGCTACCTGGAAGTGGCCCCTCAGAGAAGCGAGATCAAGGGACCCGAGGGCTCTTCAAGTCCAGTCCATGTCAAGGAGGCAGAAGAGGCGGTGGTGGGTGGATTCGAACTCCCAACCAGATCCCTGAACCACCCAGACTTCCAGAGGTTTCCCCAAGAGGCTCTGGGCTTTCCTTCCTCCTCTGGGGAGGCAGCGTGCAGCTCTGATTTCCATGTCAGAGCCAGGCCTGTGGTCCTTTCTGGTTCTTGGGTCCTTTTCCAAGAAGAAAGGCATCATAAAAATACTCTAAAATAAATAAATAAATAAATTGTTTGGCATGTGACAGACATATAGAACCCAGCATGTGCAGTTTAGCCTTTCAGCACCTGTGTGTGTGTGTGTGGGGGGGGGAGCATTGTGGCTGTAGAGTTAGGGGAGAAGAGGAAACAAGAAGTTGAGGGTGGGTGGAAAAGACACCCAACACACATACACACACACACACACACACACACACACACACAAAGAGAGGGGGAGAGAGGACACCCGGTACTCCCTTCTAAGCAACCATTTTTCCCCCTCTACTCTCTTCCCCACAATAATCACATGTTGCTAAATTAGAGCTGGTTCCGACCAAACATCTTTTTCCTCTGCGCGAATCCTTTGGTGGGATTTCTCTGGAGAGAGATTTGTGGAAAAGGTTAAGAGTGGGATGGAAAATCCATATGCTTCCCAGGGAAAGGGAAAGAAAACCTATTATAACTCTTTCATGTGAAGGCCCCCACACCGTATCGAAAACGTGATCTCCCCCTCCCCCAACACCACTACCACACATACACACACACCCTTTTCCAGGAAGGGGGAAGAAGGGGCCTGTCCCTGGCAGACATTTTAATGTGGGGCCCTTTTCTTCTCTTCTTCAGGCAGGAAAGGGCAACCTTTTTACTATGAAAGGCCGCTTTGCTTCGGCGGTGACATTCTGGAGGTGGCGCGCTCGACAAGGCTGAGGATAGCAAAAGGGATGGCTGCAAAGACCTAAGCCAGGGGTGTCCAAATTTTTTGTAAGGAGGGCCAGATTTGGCGAGGTGAAAATGTGAGGGGGCCGACCATTCAGCCGCATTTGGCCCCCGGGCCAGACTTTGGACAAGTCTCTATAACATGCAAGGAGGAAGGGAGGACACTGCAGCAAAGGAGCCGGGGGCGGGTAGGCTGGGCAGGTGGCTGGGTGAGGGTGGACAGAGGCAGGAAGGGCAGGCAAACTGTAAAACTGCAAGCAGGCCAAGGGCCACAAGAGACCTTGGCTACTGGGCAGGGTCAATGCCGTGAGAGTGGGCGACTGGCCCATCCCTTGTTGAAGGGAAGAGACTGTGCATGAAACTCACGATGCGTCTCTTGCATTTCAGTGCGAGTTGCTCACATACTGGCCTCTTCTGTTTGCTAAAGCATTTCGATCGATGCAACCGTGGGGTCTGGTTTCCTTTCTCAGGAGAGAGAGAGAGAGAGAGAGAGAGAGAAGCGCTGGATGCTACCATGAATTTTTTCCAAACCATCAATCCATTTAGCCACTTCTTGGCAGCAATGGCTCTCCGGGGTTTCAGGCATTATTCTTTCCCTGCACTATGAAGAGATCCCTGGTCTTCCATATAGTGGTCTCCCATCCAAGTATCTAACATCAACGTTGTGGAATCTCCATTCCCCCCCCCCCCCCCCCAACATTTCGTGTACTTCCTGGATGCCTCTGTGCCTTACAATCTCAACTGTGAATGTGTTCGTTCAAGTCTGCCGAATTTACCCTATATAAGCAGTGAATCTGGGTGACATTATTGAGGGAGGACAGATCTGCAGATGAAGTCATCTAATGGCAAATATGATACGACCATATCACCCCAGTTCTGGCCTGTCTGCACTGGTTGCCCGTGGTACTCCGGATAAGGTTCAAGGTCCTGGTTTTGGTTTACAAAACCCTCCACGGCTTGGGACCCGAATACCTGTCGGAGCGTATCACCCAAAGATCAACTGAGGCCCAGCCCACTAGAATGTCGTTGGCGCTCTCACTCTGGGTGGCCACGCCCAGGGAGGTGCAGAAATCGATCACCCGTAATTGCGCCTTCTCTGTGGTTGACCCCTCGCTCTGGAACCATCTTCCGAGTGAGTTGCGCCTTGCACAGTCCCTGCCCGCCTTCAAAAAATTACTTAAAACCTTGCTTTTTTGGGAGGCATTTGGCGACCTTTAATTTAATTTAATTTAATTTAATTCATCCCCCCCCCTCTTTTTGACTCCTATTGCCAATGAGTTTTACTTATTGTTTTCTCCTTTTTTCCCCTTTTACCTCGATTTTTGCTGATGTCACTTTGTGTTTTACTGGTCCTTTTAAACCTTTATTGTTAACCACCCGGAGTTCCCTGGGAAGACGGGTGGTATAAAAATAAAATAAAATAAATAAATAAATAATTCAGCCCATGTTCTGAGTGATGGTGTTAAAAGTTTCCCTTAGGATGACCTCAATGAAATTAAAGGAAAACCTTCATTTTGATCAGCAGGTTGTATTTATCTCATTCTAAGGAAAAAAAAACATCCTAGAATGTAAGAAAAACCATCATAGACTGGAGCGAAGGCTTTCTTAATCCAGTATTGTGTGTACAAGCTGGCAAATAGCATGAACAGCATACCCTCTGATGTTAAAAGACTGTTAAAAATCCCTGTCCAAGTTGGTGACCAACATATTCCCCAGACCAGATGCCTGATTCCGGTTCAAGGAGCAAACAGCCATTTTAATTTGCTGATTGGAATGCCAATCAGCACAAGTGTGGGTGTCCCTCCATGGTTTATGGGTCACGAACTGAAGAAGATTTTTCTACAGCTCTCATGAAACCTATCCTTGCCAAATCATAAGGATAATTGACTTCTGCTTGACAGCTCAGAATTATTTGCAACTGGATCATTTTTATAGAACCTCTTAACGTACAGTATATCGCAGGTCATTTAAAAATGTCTCATTTTATATCTTAAGAGATGTACCTGAGGTGGAAGCCCTACCCCAATGTACTTTGGTATCATCATGAAATAAAGGCTATACAGAGGCTCCCATCTTGAGATGTGAGTGGCATCTCACATGAATGTAGTGGCAAATTGCCGGAGACCATTTGCGTGGCCTTGCCCAACCTATATAAAATAAGATGGAGCCTGCTGCAGGCAGCTGTGTCTTGAGTGTTGAGTGACATATTTGAAAGCTGCTTCTCCCAGCATGTTATCTTATGAACTGAAAAGACCTTTTAATCTAGGAGAGGGATGTCCAAACTTTGACCCTTCAGATGTTTGGGACCACAGCTCCCACAGTACTTTGCCATTGGAAATACAAGCTGGGGATTCTGGGAGTTTTGGTCCAAAACATCAGGAGGGCCGAAGTTTGGACATACCTGATCTAGGAACTGGAAGACCAGATTGAGACAGCATTGCAGCGAAGGGCTAGTTAGGTTGAGTATGACTCGGCTGAATGTCAGTAGTCCTGAAGCCTGAGGCTTCAGTAGAAGGAGCTTTGAGAGGTTGGACTCCTCCACTAAAAGCAAGGGGAAGTAGAAGCATTTTTAACAAATTGGACTGTGCCTGGGGTGAAGTATAACCTTCTGATTTAGTATGTGCTTATGACCGTAGTACCCGTTTTGTAATACCACAGGCTTTATTCAACATTTGTTGCCGTTGTATAATCTTCAGAAACCGTCCTTCTAAAAAGCATTTGCTCAAGCTAAGCAGTATACAGATCTGGGCTGACTTGGATGCTGCTATTGATCCGGAGCTTATAAATAAAACTGTCCCCCTTGCCTGCCCTGTATTAGTGGATGAGTTTCGGCTCCTACAGCCTGAGGATGTGATCTGGACCCTTGGAGAGATGAGGGCCACCACATGTCTATTGGACCCTTGCCCTTCCTGTCTCATAAAAGCTGCCAAAGAGGGTCTGGCAGACTGGTTAGGAAGAGTAGTGAATGCCTCCTTGCAACAGGGCAAAATTTCAGCATGCTTGAAGGAGGCGATAGTAAAACCACTGTTTTAAAAAGTCCTCTTTTGATCCAATGATACTGAACAACCACCGACCGCGACCGGTACCTAACATCCCATTCCTGGGTAAACTACTAGATCGGGTTGTGACCTTGCAGTTCCAGAGGTTTCTGGATGAAATAAACTATCTAGATCCAGCTCAATCTGGCTTCAGGCGTGATTATGGTACTGAGACAGCACTGGTTGCCTTAGTACAGGTCTGCCCAACAGGTAGTCCGCGGGCTACTGGTAGCCCGCAAAGAGTTCAAAAGTACCTCGCCAGCCATCAATTAAAAAAAGTGAGGGGACAAGTTCTCTACCCCTCCCTCCCCCATCCCAAGGACCACCACTGCCCCAGCAACGTTCTGGGTCTGCCAGCTCACTATCTCAGCCGAGCGGGGCAGTTCAAGGGCCGTGGCGCATTGAAATCTGTTCCCTCCAGAACTGATTAATAGGTTTTCAATGCACTCCTATGGGAAACCGCTGCTCTACTTACAAAAGTTTATATTTATGAGCATGTGCTAGGAACAGATACAATTTGTTAAGTAGAGATTTTAGTGTAGTAGCCCTCAGGCACTTTGGGCCAGAAAAAGTAGACCTTGGTCTGTTCAAAGTTGGACAGCCCTGCCTTAGTAGATGACCTATACAGGGAAATGGATAGGGGATCTGTGTCCCTTTTGGTCTTACTGGACCTCTCAGCTGCTTTTGACACTATCAACCATGGCATCTCCCTGACTTGTCTCTCTGAAATGTGGCTTCAGTCCTTCCTGCAGGAAAGAATGCAGAAAGGATGTTAAGGAACTCATGTTCAACACCACACCACTGACCTGTGGGGAACCTCAGGATTCTGTTCTGTTTCCTATGTTATTTAACATTTATATCAAACCACTGGGGGAAATTATTTGGAGTTTTGGGGTGCCACCAGTATGCTGATGACACTCAACTCTACCTCTCGTCACCTCTAGATTCCAAGGAAGCTATTTCGACTTTAGATCAGTGTTTAGTTTCAGTGATGAACTGGATGAGGATGAACAAACTGAAACGAAACCCAGACAAGACAGAGGTACTTCTGGTCAGTAAAAAAAGGAGATCAAGGGATAGGAATGCAACCTGTCCTAGATGGGATTAACCCCCCCCCCAATTGAAATAAGAGGTGTGTAGCTTGGGGCTGCTCCTGGACTCATCCTTGAGCCTAGATGCCCAGGTCACAGTGCATTTGCAAAATTAAAACTAGTACGCCAATTATGCCCGTTTCTTGAGAAATCTGCTCTGGTCACTGTGACACATGCCCTAGTGACCTCCCGGCTGGACTACTCTAATACGATCTATGCGGAGCTACCAATGGAAAGTGTCAGGAAACTTCAACAGGTCTAGAACCCAGCGGCCAGATTGCTGACTGGGGCGGGTTACAGACATCACATTACATCCCTACTAAAGCCATGACTGCCCCGTCTCTGCAGTCTTTCCGGAAGCAGGCAAAGACCTTCCTCTTCAGGCAAGCTTTCCCTGAATGAGGGACTACCTACTATGTGACTTTGTATGGATTACCATGTATGATTGCATTGACTGATTTCATAAGATACTTTCCACTCCTCACAATGGACTTTTCTTCTCTTTTTGCATGCACTTTGTAGCTCTACTGTTAACCTTTTAATGTTCTAAGATGCCTCTTTTAGAAATAGGAATAGGAATCTTTATTGTCATTGTCCCCTTGCAGGAACAACGAAATTTTGTTTTAATTTCTTTTAATTGCCTGTTCTTAACTTGAATATGTCTTAAATGTTCCACGCTGTATATTGGCGCTCATTATCCCATTGATTTCCATGTGTTTTATCGGTGTATAGTTTTTCTCTTCTGCAGTTATGTCCTTCTGCAGTTATGTCCTATAAGTCAAGCAGGAAGTGAAAATTAGGATGGGCCATGGCTGTTCTCATCAACCCTAAAAAGCAAAGCCAGAAAAACAAATGTAAAAGTAGGCTAGGTGATACCTTTATTGGTCACTACTAAAACAAAAAATGCAAGCTGATAGCTATTCTGATAGCAAGCCATCTTTATCAAAGCATTCTACCAAAAATGCAATCTTGTTAGAGGATGTAGTTTTATCAGGTGCTGAGATTCTTTTTGGTGAGATGGAATACACCAGATGATGGTATCAGGAGGCAGGGCTGGTGTTAAGACTGCTTCAAAGTCCCAGATAAGATTTCACACCCAGCATATCAAAACAAAGCAGCATAGTCTCTGCCCAACCCCCTTCCCACCCTCAATTTGGCTCTCTCAAGTAAAAAAGCAACTGTAAAACAAGCTACTGTCACAAACAAAACAGCAGCTGTAAAGCAAGCTACTGCCACAAATTGGCAGCTGTAAAGCAAGCTATTATCAAAAAATGGCAGTTTGGGTTGTTGTTGTTTTGGCGTTCTCTCTTATCCACGGTTTTTATTATCAACAGGAAGGCCTGGAACCAACCTCCAGCAGATACTGGGGTCCTGCTGTACATGTATTTATAGGGTTGGTTTGTGTTGCTCTCAGTATTTATAGGGTTGGTTTGTGTTGCTCTCAGGATGCATTTTCCTAAGACTTAATATTTACTCCTTTTGTGTTGCCTGTTCTTCTCTTTCAGGGGAAAATGTTTACTTCCATGGAGCCCGAACATGATATTAATGACGTTTGCCTATATCCTAATTCCGGTTTGTAGAAATTACTTTACAATTATTGTGTGTGCAGAATGTGATCCATACCAATCTAACATGCAGTCATAGCTTTCTGCTTCATGGTTGTTGACCATGGCCTACTGTTGCACCATCATGGCTTGTGGAGACTACGGAGCCTTTTTGGGATGGTGTTTATGGAATGAGGCTTTTGTTTGGCCATTGTGAAATTCCGGTCTGTATTAACCAGAAACGGTTTTGTTGCACTCATACAAATATCCCTGTCACGCTTGAGAAACAGCAATCAGTCAGTCATGTATCCTAAGTACATTTATCCCTCTCTTAGTATGTCACTTCTTTCCCAAAGCCAGGGTCCCTCCCTATCTCATAAAAATTACATCTTGTCAGAACTAGATATTTTCGTTTTTGCATCTCTGTGTTTCACAGTGAATTACTCTAATGTCTGATTTCTTAATATTGTCACCTTATATTTCTTCTTCATTAATAGGATAGTTATTTAAACTCTTATGAAATATTTTTATATAATCAAATTAGTCTGCTCTGTGGTTTAGTGGGTGTGTCTCTTTCTTGTTAAAGAGGATTGACATGTTCAGACAGAAAAGTTTTTTCCCCCTCAGTTGCCCCTATAATATGCATTCACTCCTTGCGACCAACCCTTTCATTTTGAGGAAATGGCACTTCCAGGATACGTTTTTTTTTCTTATTCCTTTCTACACTGTTTGAAACTAAACAAATTGCCCTTTTACAGAATAGGACTTCTGTTTCTTGCAAGTGGGAGAAACAAAACTCAGGCGTTGTTCTCTTACTGGAAAACCTAAATGGATATTCTGTTTCTGATATAACAGAAAAGCACTGGATGAGAAATTTCTATTCTGTTCTGTTCTGTTCTGTTCTATTTCTACTGCCCCTTTCTTCTGGTAGGGCAGGGGTGTCCAAACTTTGGCCCTCCAGATGTTTTGGACCACAACCCCCAGAATTCCAAGCCTGTATTGCCAATGACAAAGGACTGTGGGAGTTGTGGTCCGAAACATCTGGAGGGCCGAAGTTTAGACACCACTGCGGTAGGGAGACCCAGGGCAGTTTAAAAATGATTTAAAAACCCAAGTATTAAAATATTTGCAGTATCTTTCTGTCTGTTATCCATCCATCTGCCCGCCCACCTGTCTGGCTGTCTATCTATCTGTTGTTGCAACTTATATTCCTCCCCGTGTTTAGAGCACTTTCTGAGGTTTACAACATACTTATGCAAACAACGTCCTCCACCCTTCCTGTTCCAGCAAGCTGGGTACCCCTTTTATCGACCTCAGCGGGATGGAGAGCTGCTGAGTCAACCTTGAGCCGGCTACCTGTATCTTTGGGATCACCCTGAGGCCATGAGCATAGGCTTGGCTCCAGTTTAACCAGTGCAACATGGGGCTTGTGATTAAATATTTTATTTTATTTATTTATTTATTTATTTATTTATTTATTTCATATCCCAGCGTTTAAAAGCTTTTAAAACGATTTAAAAGCCTATTTCAAAGACAAAAAGAAAACCACCACCACCCCACTGCCGCTTTAAAATCCTTTCTTGAGCAGCAGTTTAAGTCTGTGTGGACAGTTGGCCTCAGAATAAATGTCTTTGCCTTCTAACAGAAGGACGGCAGGAAGCCATGCCTGGCCTCCTGTGGAAGAGGAGCCGGGAGGGGGGGGCATCTACTGAAAAGGCCCTCTTATTATATTTGCACCAAATGTTCAAATGGGTGGGGCAGAGAGAGAGAGAGAGAGAGAGAGAGAGAGAGATGTCCTCCCTCAAATGTCTTAAAACCTAGGCCAGCTGATGTGGGATGCCCAGCCCCCCAGCCACGCTGGCCTGAAGTCATAGAGCACTTTATAAGTCGAAACCGGCACTTTTGAGTTATGCCTGGGAATAAGCCAGTGGCCAGTGAAGTTTTTGTAAGAAGGAATTTCTGTTCTCCCTTTAACAAACTGTAGTCAGGAGACTTCTCTGCAAGATCCTGGACCCACCAAAGTTTCCAAAAGTAGCCTCACATAGAAGGCAATGGAGGTGTTGGCCAGGGCTGACGTCTCCGGGGGTGGATGTCGCTGGCAGACCTGTTTCAACCCTGCCAGCCCACCTCTGGCAACTGCTGAGATCTGGATCTCCAAGCTCAAGGATGAATCTGGGATCACGCCTGGCTGTGAACCTGAGTTTTCAAGGGAGGGGTAACCACATCCTGCACAGGTTGAATCCATAGCTAGTCAGTGATCTGCCTTCCAACTGGTCTTGTCCTCCCCCAGGCAACATGCCACGGCATGTGGTTGAGAACAGCGTTCCAGAGGAACCCTGACGCATCCTGACATGCAGACTACGCCATTGCTTCTGGCCTTCTTTGACTCCAGATTACTGTCCTGCAAAAGTAGAACTTATTTATCTATTTAGCTATGGTGTTCTTCTTCTTATGGCTGCCCTAAGACTAGGAAACATCTTCACTTGTTTCCATTCATTTTTGTGAAGCTGGCAGTAAAGCCGAAGGACAATGGTTTGCCTGCATTAATTGCTTCCATAAGGTTGCAAAAATTACATGACTTTCTTTGGCTATAAAATAATTAATCTCTTATTTACAGATTGATGTTTGGGTGGTACCTGTTTTAGAACACACTTCAAGATTCATGTTTCTTTCCTTGTGGGCCTGCCCTCATTACGCACATAAAAGTCACTAATGCAGTGGTTCTCAACCTTCCTAATGCCGCGACTCTTTACTACAGTTCCTCCTCATGTTGTGGTGACCCCCCTTGCCCTGCTTGGAAGAGGCCACAAGCCCCCTTTGGCGGGCCACTACCGCAGGGGCCAGAGAGAACTTCCCTCTATACAGGCACCCTCAGCCAATGACTGACATCCCCTCCAACCTATCAAGCTGTAACTCACACTTCCCCCCCTTCCCATTCCTCACCCTCCTCCTCCAGACCCAAGCCATTGGTGCCTTTTTCTTCACTGGCTCATGGTGACCCCCGTGAAATGGTTGTTCAACCCCCCCAAAGGGGCCTCGACCCCCAGGTTGGGAAACAATGCACTAACGCATGAAAACACAGGACTGAAAAGAGAAGATTTGCCCCCCCCCCCATTTCTTAAGACTTGGCTTTTACTGTAGTATTGAGGGTAGACTGTTTGGGTTTATTGATCATGAGACCTATAATGTGTTAACGATTTGGATTCTTCCCAATAATGATAATTTGACTATCGATGTCCAGATGAGCGGGATTGCACTCACTTTTGTTAAAAGAAAGAAAAGCAATTCTTCCTTTCTCGGCTGTTTTGATCACACTGTTGGTTTGACATTGCATATGATTTTGATAAGGTAAAGATATATATGGCATTGGCAGGAGAAAGAAAAGAACAACTCTGGAGATTTAAAAGGGGATGTTTTTGTCGGAACAGAAGCTGCTAAGTTAACTGGGTTTTTCAGTACCTGTTTTGTAACGGCACTTGAATTCATGAAGTGTTAGTTAATAGTTGGCTTATCAAGAGCCTAGTTTGATTTAAATTCATGAAAGTTAAACACAAAAGGGGGAAAAACACTTTTTCTCAACCATCTAATTCCAGGAATGCTCTTCACAGCCAATGAAGCCCCGAAAATGAACATCTACTACATCCCGGTGAGTAAAGCAACAATTGTGAGTGGTCTGTAATATTCATATTCTGATATCTGGAATGTTGTGCTTTTTGTAACCTTGAATTTTTGTGGCCAGTTATAGATTGTAGCCTATGGGTTAAAAGTGTACAGTGACCCCACACCTATCGCGGGGTTTAGGGACCCGAGCCAACCCGCGATAACTGAAAATCCGTGATATGTGGATGCAAGTCAGATTAGGCCTGGGGGGTCTAGCTGGGGGGCTCTTTTACTTACCCTCAGTCTGGCGCTGCCCCGACTGGGCTTGCAAGGGCCTTCTGGAGGCCCCAAAAGGGCCTCCCTGTGAACCGGAAGTGACTTCCGGAAAACTGGAAGTGACTTTCAGATCACCCAAACTCATTTCTGGGGCCTCCAAGGGACTTTCCCCCCCTTACCCCGGGGGGGGGGGGCTTTTTTCATATACTGCGGTCCCGCAATATAGCGGGACCGCAGTATGTGAACCACAAAAGGGCAGGGGACCGCAAAAATCATCTAATTCATGTTGTATCCAGTTTTCATTCTAATCTAGGCTCGGTAAAAATCTCTTCTTAGCAACTGCTTTGAGTTTGTCACAGGGGCCAAGCCAGCATAGCCAATTAGCATGGTCAGGATAAGTCACATTCTGATGGGAATCAGCCACAAAAAGCCTCAGGATTTTATATTCTATCTCCCTTTCAAAGTCTAGCCACAAAGATTTTGAAAGCTTTGGCTTCGGTTTTTCAGTAGTCAGAATTTGCCATTTTGTCCAAATCCACAAAATTGTAGTTAACCTTAACCTTAACTCCCAGAAGCCTTCACCACTAGCTCTGCTGGCCACAATTTCAGGAAGTCCTACTCCAAGAGCATCTGCGGACCCATGGTCTCATGGAATGTGTGATGCAATGTTTCCTTTTGTCTCATCTCAGTCTCCCAGCATCTCTCTGTGTTAGATGACTTTCCTTGGGAATCACACTTTTGTGGCATTTGGTTGGCCGTAATGCTTATTTTAACATATAAAGGTGAAGCTCCAAAATTTAGAATATTGTGCAAATGTTCATTTGTGTCAGCAAGTCAACTCAAAAGGGGAAATTAATATATGAGGTAGACTCATTACATGCTAAGCGAGATACATTAAGCCTTACTTTGATATAGTTATGATGATTATGGCGTACGGCTTATGAAAACCCCAAATTCACAATCTCAGAAAATTAGAATAATGTGAAAAGGTTTCCTATTCACAGTAGCGCATCAAGGGGCACCACAAACAGACGGATCCTGGACATGGGCTTCAAATGTCATATTTCTCTTGTCAAGCCGCTCCTGAACAACAAACATCAGAAGTGTGTTACCAGGGGTACGGGGGGAAAAACTGGTCTGTTGCTCAGTGGTCCAAATTCCTCTTTTCTGATGAGAGCATCTTTTGCATCTCATTTGGGAACCAAGGATGCAGAGTCTGGAGGAAGAATGGAGAGGCTATACACAATGCTTGAAGTCCATTGTGAAATTTCCATGGTCTACGTTGTTTTGGGGAGCCATGTCATCTGCTGGTGTTGGTCCACTGTGCTTCATTAGGTCCAGGGTCAATGCAGCCGCCTACCAGGAGATTTTGGAGCACTTCATTATTCCTTCCACATATGAGATTTATGGGGATACTGAGTAATGCTTAGACGTTTCAGAGGTCCAGTATTGTTCTACTTCCAATCCTCGTGTTTTTGATGTCATGTAATATTCCTATTTTCTGAGATTGTGAATTTGGGGTTTTCATAATCTGTACGCCATAATTATCACAATTATCCCAAAGTAAGGCTTGATGTATCTCGCTTAGCATTTAATGAGTCTATCTCATATATTAGTTTCACCTTTTGAGTTGACTTACTGAAATAAATGAACATTTGCACGATATTCTAATTTTTCAAGTTTCACTTGTATGCCAGAGCAAAGAAGAGAAACGTTTCAATGACGGTTTTAAAGGAGAAATTGCAAATTGATATTAATAGAAAAAAGAGAGTACAGTCATTTCCAATATATTTGGATTTCGGATAATATGTGCCTTATTCCCCACTGAAAAGTTTTGGTGTTGTTTGTTAATTTCTTGCTTGATGATTGCGAGGAAAAACTGTGTTGTGAAATCCCCAGATGACTGTACTCACATGATAGAAAATCAGTTTGCATGGATTTACCCCACAGCTCTGCTTTTAGGGCTTAGCCTTCTTAACTTTGCAATTGTCAAATCTGGATTCCACATGAAAACAAGTTACAGTTCTCGGTCTCGTAAACTGGAGATGGAAGGAATATAAGATCTATTTATCTCTTATAGAAAAAAGTATGCATGCAGCGTACCCAAGACAGAAAAAAATGCACACTAGTAGACTGGAGTGGGGGGAAAAACCCACTAGAGAAGGAGAAATTTCCTCCCACTTTTATTTGCATGACTGAAATATAAAACCAGGAAGTAGCTAAGCTTGGCACACAAATGGCTCTTGCTGTGTTAATAATACCTTAGGGAGAAGTCTTTACCTGCAGAGGTTTTATGCTGAATGTCTGCTTTTTAATTGTAGTTTAATCTGATACTACTGTGTACACTGCGGTGAATGTCTCTGGACCTCCAGTGGGGTGGAATGCTGGGGGTACCAACTCAAAGGTGCCTAGGAGGCTGTGTCGGCCCATGCCTCCTGCCGTTGAGTTCATGTCTCCTTGTGTGCCATTTCAGGAAATGCTTAGCAATCCAGATTTTTCCCAGCATTCCTCCTCAAGCTTTCAAATCATATTGGGTGGTCCTTAAGATGTCTTTCTACTTTCTCCAGCCGCTCTCAGTGTCTCAGTGGCTGCAACCTCTGCTGTTCATAGAGCCTGCTTAGTCACTGCCTGGCCACTGAAATCATTGTATGGCCCATGAAATTGAGAGAAGGCTTTTCTGGTAGAATCCGTCTCACAAAGTAGGGAAACCCTACGTGCAAAATATGCATGCAAATCTCAAACATCCTAGTTATCACCAGTAAGAAGGAGGAAAGAGGAAAATGCATACATTATATTAAGATGGTTGCCTTAATTTAATAACTGCCCTGTAATTGGTGGGGAGCATGGTTTCTGTGAGAGATGACAAAATGACAAAAGGTATTAGCACCTTAAAAGTCTTGTCCATATAACCTCGCCTAACACACCTACTCCTTGT
>JAHTLZ010000218.1:0-14748 GCA_023846285.1 Phrynocephalus versicolor | reverse complement strand
TGTGTGTGTGTGTGTGTGTGTGTGTGTGTGTGTGTGTGTGTGGTACATTTTACCCTTACGGCTGTTGGCCAACTGGGGCCTGTGCAAAAAAACCATAGGCTCAAGCAACACCGACGGGCATGAACCAGTAAAATGGCGATTCGTTGTGATTCGTGAAAGTCCCCGAACTCTAATGTACATTTTTCTCTTCATTGAACCATGAATTGGTTTGTTCCAGAGTTTTTTTTTTTAAGATGGTCTCGTCCTTGTGGCCTCCCCACTTTGCCATCACGAGCTTCCCGGAAGAGAAGTCGCTGTCTCTTAAGACAGCGTCCCTCGCCGCTTCCTGGCTGGATTACTGTATCGCACTTGACATGGGGCCGCCCATGAAAGCTCTCAGGAAGCGTCAGCAGCTCCGAAATGCAGCAGCTGGGTTGCTGACTGAGGCTGCTGGGTTTGGACTGCCACCCGGGTGAGACTTGGACCTGGACTCCTGCCTGGTGCAGGACGCTGGACTCATTGGCTCTCCCCTCTAACCCCTGCAGCTCCAAGGTCGTAGGATGATGGGATGAAGTCCACCCAACAAAAATAAACCCACAAATCCCAGCATTGAACAGAGCCATGGCAGTGGAAGAGGCATCGCGGTGAGACCATCACCGGGCACCGAGGCGCTGTGTACAACACAACTTCCTGGCCCCACCCCTTTTGCTGAACTACAACTCCCAGAATCCTCCTCCCCTTCCCCCCACGACTTCCTGGCCCTGATGGCTCTGCCTCCTAGACCACAGCCCACCTCCCCCCACCCCTTTTGCTGAACGGCAACTCTCAGAATCCTCCTACACACAAACACACACACACGTGTCACTGGTTACCCCACATGGAAGATCCTGGGAGTTCTAGTAAAAATGGAGGAAAAAAACTGGGCAGTTTTGTGTCCTTTGCCTGTTTGAGAAAAGAAGATTCATCTCACATCCCATCTCTCTCTCTCTCTCTCTCTCTCACACACACACACACACACACACACACACACACACACACACACACACACGTCACTGGTTACCCCACATGGAAGATCCTGGGAGTTCTAGTAAAAATGCAGGAAAAAAACTGGGCAGTTTTGTGTCCTTTGCCTGTTTGAGAAAAGAAGATTCATCTCACATCCCATCTCTCTCTCTCTCTCTCTCTCTCTCTCTCTCTCTCTCTCTCTCTCACACACACACACACACACACACACACACACAGGCCTTGTTGAGGGCCAGAATACCTACTGCACTTTGGTGGCGAAAGGCTCCAGGCCGGCGTAGCGCAGAGTAGGGGACAAGAGGACCCTCTGGAGCTCCTCACGGCCCTGCGAACTGTTCTCCTCGGACTCGTGGTACCCTCCGCCGCTGCTGCCGCCGCCGCCGCTACCACCACCACCACCGCTGCTGCCGCCGCCACCTCCTCCTCCTCCCCCACCGCCCTGCGGGTCCGCTTTGACGGGGCGGCAGCTCAAGAGGGACGTGTTCCCTGCACAACAACGAGAAGAAGAGATGCCACCGGGGGGGGGGGGGTCAGAGGGCGCCGGGCAAGAGATGCCAACTGGAAGAAAACATGCAGGGGCTTCTTTTCGCCTCCTACAGAGAAGCCCCCCCACACACACACCCTGAGCCCCAGTGCCCATCCGTAGCAAAAGCACAAATGCACACAGAGAAGGACATTCTCAGGGAGGTAGACAAAACAATCCCTTGGCTTTCCTGGATTCAGCAGCACAGTGCCCGCACCTGCCCCAAGTCCCTGAACAGCTGGGATGCCTTCCTGTTTGTCATTCTCCGATTTGGGGCAGCCCAACGGGGGAGCGATCTCTAAAATGTCCTGTCCTCCTCCATACACCCATGCTGGGTCCTTGAAAAACCCCAGCCTCTGGGCTCCTGGAGGGAGTCCGCCCAGCTCACACTTGGCATTATGGAAGGAAAGCCAACGGGCCTCCTTGCATCTATAAAGCCGCCTTGGTTTTGTTGCAAAATATCTCTGTGTTCTTGAGTCTAGGAACTCAGGGTCAGAGCTTTGGGATGATGCCTTTTCAGGCTGCGATGGCCAGGTTGGGGGGGGGGCGGACCTAGGAAACACCACCCTCACCCTCAACTTGCGCCCAGACTCTGGAACTCCCTCCCACTAGAGGAGGCCAGGACTGCCTCCTCTCTGTTGTCCTCCCAGAAACAGGCAAAGACCTTTCTCTTCAGGCAAGCGTTCCCTCAATGATGGACTATCTATGTAGTCTTTTATATGAATCTACAGGATCACATAGACCTTGTGTTTGTAACTACTTATAACCTTGTAGCTTTAATGTAATGTTGTCTATTCATGCTATAAGATGTCCCTCAGTTCCTTGTTCTAAAATACTTGAACATGTTTTAATTGTACCGGACTGCATATTATTCCTCCTTACTGTAAGCCAGCTTGGGCCCTTTTCCAAGGAGAAAGGTGAGGTGAAAATACTCTAAAATAAACAAGCAAATAAATAAATCTTGCCGATCCTGAATTTGTTTCAGCCCAGATAGAGGCATTCTGGTCAGCTGGCAAGGGGTGTGCCAGTGGGGTCTTGGGAGCGCTCCGTCTGCCCCCCCTGCCCCGTGGCCCCTCAGGGATCCCACACCAGCTGACCCAACATCTGTGGGCCCGAATCAGCCTCTTTCCTTGGGCAGGGATGCTGAGCTCTCTCCAGTGGGGAGAGACGAAGCCTACTCATTTACGGGCATGGGGACGCCGCCTCCCTCCTCTTACCCGGGACCAGCTCCCCTTGATCCAACGTGCGTCGCACGGCCCCCACGCTCGTTCCGTGGTAGGCCATGTGCCACTTCTTGCAGGCGCTGGCCACTTCTGACTGGGGATTCACCCTAGGAGAGAGCAGGAAGAGCGGTGCCGGGTTGGAAGGGACGGTCCAGGTCAAGGGCGAAGCCTGGCCGTTGGAAGCCACTCCTCCAGGGATTTACGCCAAAGGTTGAAAGCCCCCCCCCCTTTTTTTTTGACCACAGCGGCAGCCTCCACGCCAGCAATACCACAGGGTGAAGAGATGCCTCTCTCTTCACCGTGGCCTCTTAAAACCATCAGAGATTTCCTGAAACTCTTCAGTTGGTTCTCCAAGATTTCAAGAGCGGGATTGTTCCACCTTCTTTTCAGTGACAGCTTCAGTGTGGTGGAGCCCAACCTTGGGAAATCCAGGTGTTCTTGGACTACAACTCCCAGAAATCCCGGCTGGTGAAGGCTTCTGGGAGTTGTAGCCCAAGAACACCTGGATTACTCTTAGTCAGGCCTGCCCAAAGCCAGGCCCGGGGGGCCAAATCTGGCCCGTCAGGCCATTCTGAGTGGCCCGCGGCTGGCTGGCCCGACCCTCCCTCCCCCTCCTTCACCCACACATTCCCCTGCGGTGGCCACGGCTCCCTGTGCTTCCTTTGGTCCCCACCTTCCTTCTTTCCTCCCTTCCTTGTTCCCCACCTTCCTTCCTTCCTTCCTCTCTTGGTTTCCACCTCCCTCCCTCCCGCCCTTGGTCCCTGCCTTCCTTCCTGCAGGTGGGATTGCAAGGGGTCAGTGGGTGGGGCTTGCAGTGGGGTGGCAGGGTCGGGGAGCAACTGGCCCCTGACACATTCTCAGCCACCAAATCTGGCCCTCCTTACAAAAAGTTTGGGCACCTCTGCTCTTAGTGAAAAGGTGGGGGGGAAAGAGAGGGAGAAGGGGGGCCAAGCCAACACAAGCTCTCCCTGACTGGCATCTGCCTTGTCTCCAACTCCGGCCGCTGCACCCCCCCCTCGGAGATTTCCGCCGGCCGCCTCCTGCCCCGCCAGCGCCCCGCCCTCACCTGAGGTTGAAGCGGCACCATCCAAAAGGCAAGCCGTAGTCTCGGGGAGGCTCCCCCCGCTTGCAATAGGGCTCATCCCCACGGAGCTTGTGGCACGACTCGCAGTAACAGAGGCTGGACTTGAGCTCTTCTGCGAAATAATCCTCTGAGGAGAGAAAAGGGGGGGGAACCTTTGGCACCAGTTCTTGCCCGATGCTCAGCCTTCTCGTTGCAAAGGACGCGGGAAAGGCAGGGCGGCCGCACAGCTCCCCAACCCCCCAATGACTCAGGAATGAAGAGGCAGCGACTTAAGAACATAAGCAGAGCCCTGCTGGATCAGGACAAAGGCCCATCTAGTCCAGCTTCCTGTATCTAACAGTGGCCTCGCCAAATGCCTCTGGGAGCGCACGAGACTAGATCTCTGTCTCCTGATCCCACTCCCCAGCATCTGGCCCTTGAAGTACCCTGGTTTTTTAAGCCTGGAGATTACACACATCTCCATCATGGTTTTGTCACCTGGGATGGACTTTTCCTCCAGGAATCCGTCCAATCCCCTTTTGAAGGCATCCAGGCCAGATGCCATCACCACCTCCCGTGGGAGGGAGTTCCACAGACTAACAAAACGCTGGGTTAAAAAAAAAATTCTTTTCTTTGTTCCCACTCTCCCAGCCCTCCCTTTGAGTGGATGTCCCCTAGTTCTGGTATTTTGTGAGGGGGATAAGAGTGTCCCTCTATCCACTTGTCTCATGCCCTGCATTATTTTGCACGTCTCAATCACGGAAGACTCAGTGGCATGAAGCCCAGATGGACTCTGTGTCCCCGGGAGGTGGGCGCCTCCCAAGCCTCAACGAAGCTGCCTCTCCGAGCTGACCCTGAAGGCCACCTGGTCCAACCCTACGTTCCTGAAAAGCTTCCTCTTAGGACTTTCAATTGACAGCCAGGTTCTGCGGTCTTTGACATCTAGGCAGGACGGCTTCTGGACTTGGGTTCCTCCCTGAAACCCCCCAGCCACGCAACCTCGGCCTTCCCTCGCTGGATCGGCCATCTTAACACACCTTGGAAGCTTGACAGTCCCTGAGATTTCAGCAGCCCAATGGGGTTCTTACCCACTCCTGTTCTGGGACGCCACGCACGGAACACGTGCCTGTTATTTCCCATCAAAGACACCGCAAAGCGCCCTCCTGATTTGGCTCTGTTCTGGGTGGCAGGACCCTCTTTTCCCTCCTTCTTTCCTTGTCATTTGCACCTTTAAAAAAAAACCCTTTCCTAATGTGGCTTTTTTACTTGTACGTTTTATGGACCGAAGGCTTCTTCCCACCATTGGCTAAATCCTACAGTCAAAGAATCACGGAGCCACCAAACTCAAGGCAAGGAATCAAGTCAACACCGATTGGACATTTTTTCTCTCGAAGGCCTCCAGGGTTGGAGCGCTCACCACCCCAACTAGATCCATGGGTCCCACTGTTCATCGTACTCCTCTAACAGGACGTTTTCCCAGTTTCATGATTCTACGACTCTATGGAACAAGTTCGGAACAAGTTCCGTACATGGGATCAACTCACACAATTTAGCCCTCGCAGATCGTGCGGGGGGGGGGAGACACCCACCTGGGAGGAGGAGGAGGTCTCTGAAACGAGCACAGAGCGCGTGGTATTCACAGGTCTTCATCGTGTTCAGCTCCGCAGGTGGCGTCCAACACACGCTCTCTTTGATACCTGGAAGTGTGGGAGAAAACAGAAGTCAAAGAGAAAGGAATGGAGCCTCACCTTAGGTGCTGGTGGAGCTGGCGAGACAACAAAGCACCGCTGTTTGGACAACAACTCCCATAATTTCCCTCCAGCCGGGAAGTTTGAGGCGTCGCCATCGAGAAAGGTCTCTAAACCCCCATATCAGTGGTGGCGAACCTTCGGCCCTCCAGATGTTTTGGACCACAACTCCCACAGCCCTTTGTCATTGTCAGTCTAGGCTTGGAATTCTGGGAGTTGTGGTCCAAAACATCTGGAGTACCGAAGGTTTGCCACCACTGCCCTAGATCAAGGATGGCGAACCTTTTAGAGACCGAGTGCCCAAACTGCAATTCAAAACCCAGTAATTTTTTTTTGCAAAGTGCCAATACAGTAATTTAACCTGAATACAGGTGGCTATGAAGGGGCAATGTTGGGTGCCCACAGAAAGGGCTCCGAGGGCCACCTTTGGCACCCGTGCCATAGGTCCGCCATCACTGCCCTAGATGCATCACAACGGGGCATTTACCAGGTATAACAAGGATCGGATCCAGGAGGAGAGGCAAACCCAGGACCTCTTGTGTGGGGACAGGGGGAGACCAGGACGCAATGTGCCTCCAAATGCACTGAAAAGCCAGAGGCCAGGCCAAGCAACGGCCGGCCGGAGAAAAGAGAGCTCCAAGAAAGGGAAAGGGATGAAAAACTCACAGCCCCAAAGACCAAGAGGGAGTGAGCAAGAGGAAGGGAAGGAAGCAGGCTTACCGTCCACCATGTCGGCTTTCTCCATGTCCCCCTGGCCGTGGGGATCGGTGCCCTCACCCCCGACGGCCGGAGTGTCGTTGGTCACGATAGTCACCTAGGAGCAAGGCAGGACTGGGGTGGGTACGCAGGGAAACCCCAGGCGAAAGAACCTCAAGGAAAGCACAGGCGACCCGTCCCAAGACTTTGGCAGAAAGCAGCAAAACCGAGTTGTCCTTCGCACAGCCGGGGGGCTTTTGTCAAAAGAAATCAAATTAAAGCCCAGGGAGGGGGTCCCTCGGCAGCCACGATAAACCCCTTGGCTGTTTCCTGGCATATGCAATGCCATCATCTGCCTATTTCGGCACTCGTGGGTGTGTGTTGGGAGCTTGGAACATGTGACAGGGGTCCTACGCTACACATATGGGACAGTGAGAGAATCTGATCGCTGGGGGAAGTCAGAAATCCTGAAAAGTTAACATACCAGCCTAAGAACAGCCACGCTGGATCAGGCCAAAGGCCCACCTCGTCTAGGTTCCTGTCACTCCCAGTGGCCCCAAGAGATGCCTCTGGGAGCACAGGAGACCACTAGAGACCTGTCTCCTGATGCCACTCCTTTGCGTCTGGCGCTCTGAGGTACCCTCCTTTTAGGCCTGGAGATCACACGTATCCCCCTCAAGTAGACCCGCATGGACCTCCAGTCCTCCCACGGACCCACAGGACCTCCTGGGCTAGATCTCTGACAACGGGAGGGGGGCAAAGAGGGAGGGAGTTTTGCCATAGAATGAGCCGGACAGCCCGCCCGGGGGAATCACCTTCCCTGACAGACTGGCGGAGACAATTTTCGGGCGAGACTCTGCCAGGACGTGCCTGCCTTTTGCAGACCCCCTCGACCCCCGAAGACGGCCCTCACCTGTTCGCACTGCCCGTAGAGGTCGATGAGGACGTAGCAAGGGTGAGGGATGTCCTGCACGGCTGCTCCCTGGTCCATCCCGTTGACGTAGAGGTGGAGGCAGCCGCTGGCGTCCACCAGGAGACCCAACACCGTCCCCTCGGGGCAGGTGTCGAGGTTGGGTCCGTAGTTTTCACAGATCTTACGGCAGAGAGAAAGGCAGAGGGGAGCCAGGTTAAAGTCCTGCCACAAATCAGCAGAGCTCCCTGCGGGAGTTTCCTGAACGCCCAGGCTACGCAAGATCCATATTTCAAGAGCCTTTCATAAGAACATAAGAACAGCCTTGCTGCTGGAACAGGCCACAGCCCACCCAGTCCTGCATTTTGTCTCACACAGTGGCTCAACATTTGCTTCAGGGTATTCCCCAGCAGATGTCTTCACCTGCTTATGATTCCCTGCAAATGGCATGGAGATATATCCTGCTTCTCTCTCCAACCCAGAGGTTGTCCTTAGGCATCCATATTGATAGCCACTGATACCCTTGTTCTCCATGAACTTGTCCAATCCTTTCTTAAAGCTGTCAAGGCTGACAGCGGTCACCACTTCTTCTGGCAGGGAGTTCCACCGACCAGCGATCCTCTGGGTAAAAAAGTACTTTCTCTTTTTTTGTTTGAGATCTAGCACACCAAAATTTCACGCAGTACCCCCTCGTTTTAGTGTTGTGCGATAAGGAAAACAGTTTTTCCTTATCTGCTTTGTTCATACTGTATATGATTTTGTAAACTTCAATCAGGTCCCCTCTTAGGTGCTGTCATTCAAGAGTGAAGAGGCCAAGCCGTTGCAGCCTCAGATGGATGTTTAGGTTCTAGGAAGGGCCTGATGGATTTTGGGCTGTCAACGTTTCAGGGGTGTGGAAGGCCACATGGAATACCTCAAAAATGGACGCTCCTCTCTGCATCATTTCAATCTGGATCCTTTCCAGATACACCTCCCTTTGGGCCAGCAACAACTGGGGTATGCCAGGTGGGGCGAAGTTCCCTCTCAAGTGATCGGCAACACAGCTCCTTGGCTGGTGGAAATTGGGAGGGCTCGTGCCGTCACGCTTGGCCCTGCCTGGTGCAGCGACCAGATCTCGGTGGCTGTGCGGGCGGGCGGGCGGCTGCACCGGCACAGGGGAGAGGCGATGAGCCGCGGAGCCCCCGGGAGAAGGAAAAGCCGGTCTCACCTTGAGGGAGTTGTGGAAGACGGAGTCTCGCTGCAGCAGCCAGGTGGAGCGCTTGAGGGAGCAGGCCGTGGCTGGGAAATTGAGCCTCTCGGGGGAGCTGCCGATCACCCCCAGGGACAGCGAGGACGTCCACTGCGGGTTCAGCGAGTCAATCTGGAACTGGAGCAGACGGTGTGTGTGTGTGTGTGAGAGAGAGATCAGAGGGCTCCAGCCACCGTGGCCAGGTCCGGCGTGACACCCCCCACCCACCGCCTTTCCCGGATCGGCATGAAGACCGGGCGCTCCGGCACGCAAAATGGATGCCGTCCGAGGCCGGCCCAAGCCTAACTGTGGGGCACGGTCCCCCTCTCCCCCCCCGCCGCCGCTGCCGTACCTGGAACAGCTGCTGCGGAGGCAAAGGCTGGGCCACGACCACGATGCCCTGGTTGTAGCTGGAGACCCGGGTGGCGGTCCGGTTGCCGTTGGAGAGGAGGATGTTCTTGCCGTGGTTCTCGAGGAACTCCATGGAGGCGGCCACGGCCGGCGCCTCGTTCTCGCCCTGGGCGGGAGGGAGAGAGAGAGAGGAAGGTCAGCCCGAGGGAAGAAAGGCCAGGTGGGGTGGGGTGTGGGGGGGTGTTGGGGGTGGGGGGAGGCAGGGGAAAGCGGTCCAGGGAGGAGCTCCGGCGTCGCTCTCAGGCACTCACCGGGGTGGCTTCCTCTTCCTCCTCTTCCCCCTCGCTGAAGGGCTCCGAGGTAACGGAGGGGGGCTTGGTGCCGTCGGCCTCTTCCAGCGAGGTGGAGCTGACGATGGAGACGGCCGTGACCCGCCCGTAGAGATCCAGCACCACGTACACGTTCTGGGTTGAGGGCAGAAGCAGGAGAGAGGTTGGCACCCCCAGTTTTTCCCCAGGATCCAGTTTTCCCCCCCAAGGGTCCCGTTTGCCCGTGGAGAAAGCCGGGAAAGGCTACTAGGGGACACGCAGCCTTGGGGTTTGGGACGACTCCTGGAATTCCCTGGGTGGCATAGAACGTTGGGAGGCATTTTCCAAAGCCTCAAATCTGCACCCCGACGGCTCTCCCCTCCCCGGATGCCTGAGATCCCCTTTTAGGTTGGCAGCCATTCTCTAAACACAGCGGAGGGCGAGCTCTCCAGCTGATTTCTGCGCTGCGTAAACCTGAACTTGTTTCTCTCGCTTCCCCCAAATTCCCCTGCCATTCGGCTTCACCGGAAGACTCCCTCAGGCTCTGGGTTGTACGAAAAGCATGCAGGGGTCCCCCGCCCTTTTGCAGTTCATATACTGTGGTCCCGCTATATCACGGGACTGCAGGACCTTGAAAGGGCTTGGGGGGGGGAAAGGTTTTAAAAGCTGGGGCTTGTTAAACCTTCCCCCCTTCCCCAAGCCCCAGGCTCCAGCTGATTGGTGCTGGGGTGGGAAAACAAAAGATTGTTCTCTTCCCCTCCCCCCCGGCGCCAATCAGCTGAAGCCCAGGGCTTGCCTCCATGGAGGCATTGCGCGCCGCTCCCCCACCGCCGGGAGTGCTCGGGAAAAGCGGCGCACAATGTTTAAAATGACTTTAAGCAACAGAGCCAAGTGCTTGGCTCCGTTGCTGAAAGTCATTTTAAACATTGCTTGGCTCCGTTGCTTAAAGACATTTAAACATCACACGTGCACCCCATGCCCAACCCAAACTGCATCCGCATATTGCGGATTTTCAATGATCGTGGGATGGGTCGGTCCCTAACCCCCGCGACACATGGGGGGGGGGTTTACTGTATTAAGAACATAAGAAGAGCCCTGCTGGATCAGGCCAAAGGCCCATCTAGTCCAGCTTCCTGTCTCTCACAGTGGCCCCACCACTGTGCAACTCCTGTTTGCTGCACAAGGACCTCCGGGAACGGTTGGGGGGGGGGGCCTGCCTCACCTTGGCCACGCCCGTGGCAGCCGGCCCCATGTCCTCTCCGTCGATTAAGATGTGCATGGTATCGTCTGTACACCGTTTCACGCCGATGCGGCTCCCGACCTGGCGAGTAAAAGCACCTCTGGGTTACATCTGGGGTGCGCAGGTGGTGTGTGGGTGCTTGGAAGGGCCCAAAGCTATACTGGAAGCCCCCCGACCCCCCACCCCCACCCCCAGGCCCTTTGGATCTGCAAATGTTTCCTTCATTCAAGCTCACTCTGCGGAAACTGTGTCAAAACAGCAAATGGTTACCCTTACGAAATGATTGTGATGTATGCAAAAGGGGGGGGGGCGGCTGCTGAAGGAAACAGCTCCACCCGGGTCAAGATGCCGGAGCCCTTTTCTCTTTCAGGTTCTCCAACCAATAAAGGAATAATAAGGATGCATTTATAGTCCTGCCTGCCCCCCCCCATCCGTCTCTCCGTCTCAATGGTATTCCTTCCCTCGAGAAGCCTACTTCGCTATCCTTCAAGTGTTGGAGAGAAATCCTGACTTCCCAAACGATTACGTTTTCTTTCTTCAGCCAAAGACCTCCTGTGACTGCTTTAAATATTATATTCAGTTCTCCACTACCTTGGCTATTTTTTTTTGCAGACTCTATTTTAGAGTTCTCATCGGTAGGAACTGCTGTGCAGCCTTTTCCTCCTGCCCACATTTGACAGAAGGCTTTTGTTTACAGAAACCACGCGGAATTGAACTGGCTATCGTTGCTGCAACTCCAAGCCGGCGGTTGTTCCAAAAGACCTGCTCCTAACCATTTCTGCTGCAGCAGGCCTGTTTCCAGACAGAGTTCAAAGTGCTGGTTTTAAGCTCTAAACTAAAGCCTTAAACAGCTGGAGTCTCAAAGACCACATCTTCCTTTTATGGATACTGAGGTCCGTGGGAAAGGGTTTCGACCTCGGCCCTGCTGCTTTCACAGGCGTGTGTTTGGTGGGGACACAGTAGGAGGCCTTCGCTGTGGCTGCTCCCAGACTTTGGAACTCCCTGCCACTGGAAGCCCGCCTGGCCCCATCTCTGCTGTCTTTCCACCAACAAGCCAAGAGCTTCCTCTTCAGGCAGGCTTTCCCTGCATGAGTGGGACTTTTAAACAGACGGTTGTCCCCTTCTGCTTTGAATGCGTTTTTGGTGTTGCTTTTGTTTACTACCTCTTAGTGTGTGCCACCTTTTTAGTGTTTGCGCCTTTTAAATATTTGTAGACATTCTGTTTGTAGCGTTTAAATGTTACCTTTGAATGATATAAACTGCCTTGAGTCCTTTTTTCATGGGAAAGGCAGGGTAAAAATACTTTTTAAACTAAATTGGATGGGTGGATGAGTGGGTAAAGGGATGGATGGATGGATGGATGGATGGAGACAGAAGACTGATTCCAGGCAAGCTCAGTTGCACCCAACCAGCCCGGCCCAGGGTTCAAGGGCAGAGGGACCACACCCTCTTCTTTCAACCCCTGGGACCCAGTCCTCGGAGGCCCACCAGCCGACCGCCAGTCCTGGCCCTTCCACGGGACTCACCCCGAGGCGCTCCAGGGAGCAGCCATAGTTCTGCTTCTGAAGGAAGCCGTTGCGCCGCACCTCGCAGCCTGTCACCAGCCACGTCACTTTGGAGCGCAGCTCCAAGACCGAGGCCGGCAGGCCAGTGACCGTGTACGGGGCGTCCAATGGCAGCAGGGTGGTCAGGCCCACGTGCACGGATCCAGACCACTTCTCGTCCAGTTCGTCTATCTTGACCTGGAAGGGAGTGGGGAAGAAAGAAAAAGGCTATTTATTTATTTATTTATTTATTTATTTATTTATTTATTTATTTATTTATTTATTGCATGTATATACTGCCCATCTGATAACAAGGCCATCTCTGGGCTTTTGTTTGTTTGTTTTTGGGAATTTCAGGCAAAAAAATCAAAGAAAAACAAAACAAAACAAAAGACACAAAACATGTGGCACCTTAAATACTCACTTTCATGTTTTAATGTAACATTTTGTGGACATGCCCACTTCTTCAGACATATAGGAGCAGAATGAGGTGTGCAATATAATATGTGATAGGATAGACATTTCATACCAGATGTTCATTGGCTGTAGTATATAGAGTTGGGGGTGTGGATAGGGGAGGGGGGGAAGAAGAGGAGGGAAGGAGGATTTGGTCAGGTGCTGTAGATTTGTTAAGTATGGTTTTAGGGCTCTGAGGTCAGGATCTGTTTATATGTTAAGTGTGGTATTATAGCTCTGAGGTAAATTCTTCAAGAGACAGAAACCAGATCAGATCAGAGAGAGCGGGGGTGGGGGTGGGGGTGAGGAAGAGATGGAGGGGGTAGAAAATTGGAGTTTTTACCTTAAGAGTCCATGAAAAAGTGGCAATATGATATTACATTCGATAATGACTCAAGAAGCCCTGACTTATGTTTAATCTATTCTTGTGTGTCCCCATCATGCATATGAACAAATCCAAGTGCATTCATAGCGGGTTAATGTGAGAAAATCAACTAAGAATGAAAGGAGGGATCCCATCTCATTTAAACTCTTCTTATCTTGTGTGTATGCAGTAGCAATACTTTGTTTGTTTGTTTGTTTGTTCAACTTATATGCTGCCCATTAGCCAAAGGTTTCTAGGTGGCTTACAATTAAAACGAACAGTTAAAAGGGTTAAAACATTAAAAAGGCAACAACACACTATTAAAGACAATAAAAACATTTAAACATGAAACAGTAACATTGCCATCAGGACCCACAATTTATGTTGTCAGTTAAAAAACTTCAGAAACAGGAAGGTTTTTACCTGGCGCCGAAATGTCACCAGTGTTGGCACCAGGCGGGTCTCACTTGGGAGGGCATTCCATAACCTGGGGGCAGCTGCCGAAAAGGCCCTAGAGCAGGCCTGCCCAAAGTCCGGCCCGGGGGCCAAATCCGTCCCTTCAGGCCATTCTGAGTGGCCCGCGGCTGGCTGGCCCACCCCTCCCTCGCCCTCCTTCACCCCATTTTTTAAAAAAAAATCTTCCGCCAACACTGACACCACTGGGAAACTTGAGGAGCTGGGCAGGCTGGCCAGCCGGTGAGCAGAAGCTTGTGGGGCTGGGTGGGCGGGCAAGAGGGTGGGCCACCAGCACCAGCACCGCCGGGAAGCTTGTGGGGCTGGGTGGGCCGGCCGGCGTGCGGGCAGGCCGCCACCACCAGCTACACCAAGAACCTTGTGAAGCTCGGCGCACACAAGGGGTCAGTGGGTGGGGCTTGTGGGTCAGTGGGTGGGGCTTGCAGTGGGGTGGCAGGGTCGGGGAGCAACCGGCCCCTGACACATTCTCAGCCACCAAATCTGGCCCTCCTTACAAAAAGTTTGGGCACCCCCTGCCCTAGAGTCTTACAAGCCACCCCACTCACCTCCTTGAGGGATGGCTCTTTTAGGAGGGCTCCCCGAGTAGCAGTAGCTGTGCCAGTTTGGCAGTGCCACTCTGACCGATGCCAGCTCTTCTTCGCAGAGGCACCTATGCTTTGGAACCAGCTCCTGGTGGGGAACAGAGCCTGCCCCCCTTCCCTCCTTATATTTTAAAGTTCTTTACAAAGGGTGTTGTTCCAGCCCAGCTCTCTTTGGAATGTCCGGCTTTTCAAAGCCCTCCCTGACCAGAAGACAACTGGTGTCCAGCATTCAAAGTGGGATCACACCTCCGTGTGTTCTTTCTGTAAAACCATGCCAACTATGGTTTTTCTGTTGTAGAACCCTTTATTAACATGGGTTATTATTATTATTTCTGCTTCAGCTACCCTCTGCCTGCACGGCCCTCACCTCAAAGACTTCGTCGGTCTTCAGTTCCTTCATACTGAAGACGATGCCGTGGCAGTAGCTGGCCACCCGCACGGCACGGCACCCGTCGTCCTGGAACGCCACGTTCTTGCCACAGGTGCTGTGGAAACGGTGGGCCACCCCTGGCGCTGGAAAAAGGGCAGGAAATAAGGACGCGGGGAGGCGGGCAGAGGCAGGGGAGGGGTATCAGGAGACAGAGATCTCATCTCGTGCGCTCCCAGAGGCATCGGGTGGGGCCGCTGTGAGATACAGGAAGCTGGACTAGATGGGCCGTTGGCCTGATCCAGCAGGGCTCTTCTTATGTTCTTATGTAACCTTTGGCCTCTCACCTGGCGAATGGATCGGGAACGACTTCTCCGTGATGTTGCTGGTGGAGAGGCTGTTGTCCATGGGCCCGGTGGCACTGGTGATGGACACCTGGACGCACTGCCCGTACAGGTCGACCACGGCATAGACCTCTGCAGGGCCCGGGCGCGGGCCAGGAAATGGAGAGGGAGAAACCAGGGTGGGTGGAGAAAATAGGCTACGGTGAGATGCAGGGGAGGCTGCCGACGACCAAAACCCTCCATCATACCAGTCTCCCAGCTCATTAAACACAAACACAAACACACACACACACACACACACACACACACACACACACACACACACA
>JAHTLZ010003715.1:0-10703 GCA_023846285.1 Phrynocephalus versicolor | reverse complement strand
GTGTGTGTGTGTGTGTGTGTGTGTGTGTGTGTGTGTGTGTGTGTGTGCGCGCTGTCTGGTGGCCAATTCCCTGGATCGTCTCAAACTGTCGCTAAAGGACACATTTCTTGGTCAGTGTCCAGGCTAGAAATAAATGCTCACCATTTCTTTTGTAAAATCCCCTCCTTTCAGGGGAAGCTGTGAAATGTTCTGAGCACACGGAAGCCCCCTGGGTTGGACCCGGATCTGCTGCATCAGGCACCTTCTCCAGAATGAGCTTGAGGCACTCTGGTACGTGATGGAAACACGTCAGAACAAGTCAACGGGTCAAAGGAAAACTAGGAGCTGATCCCTCCCTGGCCTCACCCACCCTCCATCCGGCTTCTTCCCGCGACTGGGGTGTGCAAACCACCGCCTTGCCTGTTGAGGAACCCCCTTCATGCTGACCACCGCAGCCTTGCCCAATAGAAAGTGTTTTGCGGTAGGGGAACATCTAACGTCCCGGTCTCCCTAGGCCAGTGAACTGTGTACAATTCTGGTCACCGCATCTCAAGAAAGACATAGTGGAACTTGAAAAGGTGCAGAAGAGAGCGACTAAAATGATTACTGGGCTGGGGCACCTCCCTTATGAAGAAAGGCTAAAACATTTGGGCCTCTTTAGTCTGGAAAAAAGGCGCTTGAGGGGGGATATGATTGAGACGTACAAATTAATGCAGGGTATGAATAAAGTGGATAGAGGGAATCTCTTCTCTCTCTCCCAAAATACCAGAACTAGGGGACATCCACTCAAAGTGAGGGCTGGGAGAGTAAGAACTGACAAAAGAAAATATTTTTTTCACCCAGCACGTTGTTAGTCTATGCAACTCCCTGCCACAGGAGGTGGTGATAGCATCTGGCCTGGATGCCTTCAAAAGGGGATTGGACAGATTCCTGGAGGAAAAGTCCATCACAGGTTACAAACCATGATGGAGAAACCAGGGTACTTCAAGGGCCAGATGCAGGGGAGTGGTATCAGGAGACAGAGATCTAGTCTCGTGCGTTCCTAGATGCATTTGGTGGGGCCACTGTGAGATCTAGGAAGCTGGACTAGATGGGCCTTTGGCCTGATCCAGCAGGGCTCGTCTTATGTTCTTATGTTCTTAACGGTTTGTGGGCTCCTTTGTAGCCCCTGTTTACTCTCCAGCCACACTGCTTTGGGGATACCCAGAGCTGCATGGCTGGAGAGTAAACTAGGGCTACGAAGGAGCCCACAAACCGCTACCTCCCCTTCGCCTGCCTCTCTGCACAGAGCACAGTGGCATGCTCCGAGCGGAGGGAGAAGTGTCGTGGCTGCGAAGGGGCGATGTCATGTGCCCAACAGAAAGGGCTCCGAGTGCCACTTTTGGCACCCGTGCCACAAGGTCGCCAACACTGCCTTAGGCACTGCAAGCAAAGTGCTCACTGCAAACAGAGGAGGCAAACGAAGCAAAATCCAGAACAGCAGCACCTTGCAGGGAGAAACTGGAAGAGGAAGGATGACGAAGCTCCCTCCATCCACTGCTCACAATCCCCTCTTTGCTGAAAGGAAACCAGAGCCCAGGCAATTGCAACCCGAAGGAGCCCCTGAAAGAAGTCCAGGTAAAGAGGGCCCCGTCATCCAACCACCCTTCAGTCACCTCTGATTTATGGCTGCCCGATAAAAGGTCCCTTTATTAACAGCCCTGCTCAGGCCTTCTTCGAAACTCCAAGTTGTGGGTTCTTTTATGGAGCCCATCCATCTCACATCCCACCTTCCTCTTCTCCTGCTGCATTCAACTTTTCCCATCTGCATTGGTTTTTTTCCCAGGGAATGTTGCCTTCTCGTGGTACGCCCACAATACGACGGCCACGGTTTAATCACTTTTGCTTCTAGAAAGAGCACGGGCCCAGTTTAACCTAGGACTGTGAAGATTCTCAGTCATCCAGGTGAGTTTATCTGGAAGTTCAGTCATGGCTACTGGACTTCTTTTTAGAGAGATATTAGACATATTAGACAAAGAAGAGAGGTGGTTTGAAAGAGGAGTAAGGGAGGCCATTCATGTGAGCATTGAAAACCCCTCCTTCAACAGAGGTGGTGGCCTCAGGCATAGTCTATCTGCTACTTATCAGGCTGTGCTTTCCAAAGTACTCAGACAAATCAAAAAGCCTTCACCACCAAGGCCATAGCTAACGACCCATTCTTGATAGGTTTCAGCACCTTAGGCCATTGTTCACCTTAAGGCTAAGGATACTATTGTCTCCGTAAGGAGCCTATTCAGGCCATTGTTCATCTTATGAGCCTAATTCAGACCAGGGTGACAAGAGGTCAAAGCTGACTATAAGATGGAGGACTCGTACTAGCTGTAATCAGAGCAATGGAGCTGTTTGGATGAACAGCGAAACATTTCTATCTCTCAAAAAAGAAGTCCAGTAGCCATGACTCAACTTCCAGTTTAACCTAGGACTCTTTATTTGCAACTCTCTCCCCAAAGGAGCATGGTGGCTCAGCGGGCTAGAGCGCCGAAACGGCCGGCTGCGAATTCAGCCGCTCGGCGGTTCGAATCCCCGGTGCTGCCATGCAGCGGAGGGAGCTCCCACTGTTCACCCCAGCTCCTGCCAACCTAGCAGTTTGAAAGCACGTCAATGCAAGTAGATGAACAGGTACCGCCGTGAAAAGTGGGAAGGTAAAACAGTGTTCTGTGCACAGAAATGTGGTCGACAATGCCGGTCGTGTGTCCACGGACTTGCACAACACTGGCTCTTTGGCTTGGAAGCGGATATGAGCACTGCCCCTGGAGTCGGACACAACCATTACGCATGTGTTGGAGGAACCTTTACCTTTACCTTTACCCCAAAGGAAGGAGACAAATGAATCTTAGCAATTGCTAATGCTTGTTGTGTGTTCCTTGTCACTTACTGGTTTTGATAGTTCTGGAACACCTCTTGCTGGATTTTCTCTTTCTCCGCCCCCCCCCCCCTTTCTTTACCTGTTGTGGTGGTTTTAACTGTTTTTATTGCTCTGTTTGTAAACCACCCAGAGTCCCCTATGGGAAATGAGGTGCAGTATATAAACTTAAAAATAAATAAATAAATAAATAAATAAATAAATAAATAAATAAATAAATAGTACCCCCAACTTAAGAGCAGCTCCACTTAAGACCAATTCGACTTAAGAGAGGAAAACTGTTGGCATTTTAACTGCCGCCTTACAAATTTTAGATGTGGTCTGCTCGACTTACAATTTTTTTTCCATTTTTGATAATTTTTTAAAAACATTTTTTCAATTTTTTTTTTTAGATAGGTCAGTGACCCGACTTAAAAGTAGTTCGACTTAAGAGCACGCATCCGGAACGGATTGAATTCGTAAGTCGAGGTACCACTGTAAATAAATAAATAAATAAATAAATAAATAAATAAATAAATAAATAAATAAATAAATAAATAAATAAAGTAGAACTGGAGGCAAATGTACTAACCCGGGGGTCTGCAACCCGCGGCTCCGGAGCCTCATGCAGCTCTTTGGAACATTTGCCGCGGCTCCGGGAGGGCTCAGAAATTTCAATACAAAGGCGCCAAATCTTGCGAGGACAGCCCGTCTCACAAGGCGGCGCGAAGCCAAGCGCGGCCACACTCTCAGCGTGCTCCCTCTTCTTCAGAGCAAGAGAGAGAGAGAGGGAGGCGTGGTGGAAAGTGCCCGCCGAACGGCAGCCTTTTTTCTTTTTTTTTAACTTCAAGAAAACCTCCCAGATCTGGATTGTTGCCTCCCCCCCACCCGAGAAAAAAAGACGGGAGGAGAAAACCCTCCTTCCTTCCTTCCCCCCTTCCCCTTCCTTTCTTGCTTGGGTGTTTGGTGGGAGGGGGAAGAAGCGATGTGTTTGTGTGTGTGTGTGTGTGTGTGTGTGTGTGTGTGTGTGTGTGTGTGTGTGTGTGTTGTGTGTGTGTGCAACGTGGAAGAAGAGAAAACCCTCCTTCCTTCCCCCTTCCCCTTCCTTTCTTGCTTGGGTGTTTGGTGGGAGGGGAAAGAAGCGACGTGTGTGTGTGTGTGTGTGTGTGTGTGTGTGTGTGTGTGTGTGGTGGGGGGCAGCGTTTAGACGGGACGTTCAATGTAGAGGAAGAGAAAACCCTCCTTCCTTCCCCCCTTCCCCTTCCAAGCATTGCACATGTGCAGTTGGCATCTCTCTCTCTCTCTCTCTCTCTCTCCTTTTGCTTCGCTATAGCCCCCCCCCAAAAAAAAAACTACGGCTTTGCACTAACTTGCCGGGATGAAGCTCCAAAAACGCGGGGGAGCGGGCGTGCGCACGGCGTGTCTCCGCGAAAGAGAGAGAGAGATAGAGAGATTAGAAATTCCCCTTCTCTCCCTCCTGTACTATTTTTTGGAAGATTTTTAAAAACTGCCCCCCCCCCAAAGTGGAAGCGGTGTGGGCACGACGCACTCGGGCTGCGCTTCCCTCCTCCATGGAGGGTGGAGGCGAGAGGAGGAGGAGGAGGAGGGGAGATGGAGTGTGTGTGTGTGCGGGGGGGGGGGGGAGAGTCAGACCATGGCTGCAGGATCCGGGCAGAAGGCAGCGAGGGCGGAATGGGAACCTCAAGAAAGGCGGTGTGGGGAGGGGGCCACGGCTAGTCTTCTCTCTCCCCACCACCCCCTGCCGCCGCCGCCGCCGCCCTGCTTCCTTGCCCGGTGCTGTCAGTTCTGGCCCAACAAGCAAGGGGTTGGTGGCGGCGGGAGCGTGGAGGGGGGGAGCGGCGGCGGCGGCGGAGAGGCGAGAAGCAAGGGAGGAAGTCGGCTTTTCTTTTTCCTGCGCGAGATCAACTTGGCAGTCGAGGGACGCGGCGTGACAGCTAGTTCAAGCCCCCCCCCGGCCCGAGGAGGGGTCTCTCTTATTAGACTTCCAGCGGCTCCCTCCTGGAGTCAGCTGGTTTCGGCGGCGGGGTGGGGGCGCCGGGCTCAAGTTGTTCAGGGGCCCCTGGCCGCCCGGGGAGGCCAACGGCGCGCCACCTGGCTCGAGAAGCTGAGCCGAGCCGAGCGGAGCGCCTGTGCGCCTGCCTGCTTGTCTCGCTCGCTCTCGCTCTCTCCGAAAGCCCACCAGCAGCTGCCTTCCGCTCCATTCCAACACAGAGAACGTGCCTCCTGCGCACCCACCCACCCCCCAGTCCGGCCCTCCCTGAGGCTGGCGGACACGCAGCCGCCCCAGTTGCGCGCGCGGGAGAACTTGAGGCAGGTGCGCGCCTCGATGGAAACCCTCGGGGACAGGTTGGCGGGGTGGGGGGAGGCGGCGGCGGCTCAGGCTCGCCCGCTCGCTCGCTCTCCCGGCGCCTGAAGTGCCGAAGAAGCAACTTTCATTGGCTTCCTTCTCAGAAGCCCTTCGGGGGTGCCCGGAGGAGACGCAGCCGCCGGCGCTCCTTCCCAGCCCACCCGAGCCCGGCGCCGGGGCGCAGCGTGTCTGAGGAGTGCGCGAGGGAGTGTGTTGCTTGCGAGCGCCCAAAAAGCCAGGAGCGAGGGGAGGGGAAAATATATTTGCAGTGTTATATTTGTTTTAAATGTCGCAATGGTTTTGCGGCTCCCAGTGTTTTTTTTCCGTCGGAAACGGGTCCAAGTGGCTCTTTATGTCTTAAAGGTTGCAGACCCCTGTACTAACCCATCTACACTCAGTCTGAGAAGGCCATCGACAAGTGAATGTGATCCCCAAAATATAAAAAGGTTCCTTGCCCCTACTTAGATGCAACCCCTCCCTAGATCCCCCTTTTGCCCAAAATGGTTGAAAAACATGCTACACCCTCCCCACTACCCCCCATAAAAGGGGATCCCCACTACCCCCCATAAAAGGGGATTCCTGGTCCCAAATGAGTCTCCCACTCATGCAGCCTCTGGAGATCTACAGCGGTGAAGGAGGCCAATTCCATGGTATGGATCATCAAGAAGCGGATTGAAAATAAAACAGCCAACATTATAATGCCATTATACAAAGCAATAGTAAGGCCCCACCTGGAGTATTGTGTACAATTCTGGTCACTGCATCTCAAGAAAGACATCGTGGAACTGGAAAAGGTGCAGAAGAGAGCGACTAAAATGATTACTGGGCTGGGGCACCTCCCTTATGAGGAAAAGCTAAAACATTTGGGGCTCTTTAGTCTGGAAAAAAGGCGCTTGAGGGGGGATATGATTGAGACGTACAAAATAATGCAGGGTATGAATAAAGTGGATAGAGGGAAGCTCTTCTCTCTCTCCCAAAGTACGAGAACTAGGGGACATCCACTCAAACTGAGGGTTGGCAGAGAGAGAACAGAAAAAAGAAAATATGTTTTAACCCAGCATGTTGTTAGTCTGTGGAACTCCCTGCCACAGGAGATGGTGACAGCATCTGCCCTGGATGCCTTCAAAAGGGGATTGGACAGATTCCCGGAGGAAAAGTCCATCACAGGTTCCAAACCATGAAGGAAATGTGTCATCTCCAGTCTTAAAAAACCAGGGTCCTTCAAGGGCCAGATCCAGGGGAGTGGTATCAGGAGACAGATATCTAGTCTCATGCACTCCCAGACACATCTGGTTGGGCCACTGTGAGATCCAGGAAGGTGAACTAGATGGGCTTTTGGCCTGATCCAGCAGGGCTCTTCTTAAGTTGTTAGGTTCTTATGTTCTTTCCCCAACTCTTGGGGTGCAAAACACTTTCCTAACCTTCCCGCCCTTTCTTTTTCTTTTGAAGGACAGATTGGGGAAGGTCACTCCACCAGGGTTAAAGGCACCTTGCAAGACTTGAGCCCATCAACAATAGAGAAATCCACATTCCGTCCTTTCCTAGGAGAAGTTTGCCGCAGAACCTGAGAAGGGCGAGAGGCGATTCCTGTTTCCCTTCAAACAAGAAAACTTGTCGGTTCAGGAGGCAACGTGCAGGAGCCCTTTGGCCATATATGGCCAAGATCTGCTCAGAAACTGGCGTTGTGATATCTATCACCCGGCTTGGGGCTCAGCCCAACAGCAGAGGGAATCTGGGGGCGGAAGGCAGCGACCGGGAGGACGCCGGGGAAGAGAGACAGGGAGGAAAATCCACCACCTTGTTCATGTTTCACAGGGAGACAGGAGAGCCTGGAAACCCAAGTTGGGAGCCGTGCATGACTGGGATTTTATCGGTCGGAACAACTGATCCCCACATTGCACACAGACACACGCCTGGACAAATCACGTGCCGGCCCCAGGTGGCAAGAACACTGCCCAAGAAGCCAGCAGCGTGAGAAGAAAAACAACCCCCTCGGTAAGCCCTCCAAGAGGTGCCCTGGCTGCCCCTGCACGAACTGGCCCACCTCACCGGCAGCTCCGTCTGATCCCCCAAAGGCCACCATATATGGGGAAGAAGGAAGCCGCCTTGGACTCGGCCAGCTCCTTGCTCCTGTCTCCCTGAATACTTTCAAACTCTGGCCTGACTTTCCTTGTCTTCCCTGGAGACACCTGCAAGTCTCCCAGAAGTCACCAGCCCTGACTTAGGGTATTTGTACACGACCCGTAAACTCCGCCGCAAATGGCTGCCAGCTCCGGAGCTTAAAATTGTTTCCCCACCAGCTCCGGAGTTTGCAGTAAATTAAGTGCGGCCACGCCCACCTAAGCGCGTCCCAGCGCACTTTTCAGGTACCTGCTCTTGGAGGGTGAAAAATCCCAGATCCGGATGTAAAGGAGTTAGTGCCCGGCTCTCCTCGCTTCTGTTTGTTGTTGTTGTTTTGCCTCCCGCCCCTTTAAGAGAAGGAATCAGGACGACAACGGGGCTTGGGGAGGCTTGGAGCGGCAAACGGGGTGAGCCTGCATTTTTTCCTCTCTTTTTTCCTCCCTCCCCTCACGCAGACAGGATCAAGGAAGTGCGGAGGGGTGGGGACGCAGGAAGAGCAACGAACCCCCAAGATCTCTGGTCCGAATTTAAGTGGCCAGCGGATCTTAGGGGTCGTGTGAAAAGGCCCTTAGAGCACTTCTTGGGCAGCAGAGGAAGGCAGCGTCCACAACACACCTGGCGTGTTTAGCACAGGAAGGCTTAGAATGATAGATTCCCAGAACGATGGAGCTACAAGGAGACCAGCGGATCTTAGGGGTCGTGTGAAAAGGCCCAAAGCTTCTCAAAACAGGTGAGAACAGAGGTAACCAGGTGGCATCGGCCAGGACCGCCGTAATTTTTCTCTCCCCTCCTCCCCCAGCTCGACTTTTGTGCCTTTGACAGAAATCTGGAGCCGCTTTTCCCCACTGAACTTTGTATTTCCCATTTTAAAGCAAACACATTTACATGGTCAGCTGTGGCAGGGCCAGGAACATGGTCTAGTGCAGTGATGGCGAACCTTTGAGAGACCGAGTGCCCAAACTGCGATTCAAAACCCACTAATTTTTGACAAAGCGCCAATACAGCCATTTCACCTGAATCCAGGTGGCGGTGAAGGGGCGATGTTGGGTGCCCACAGAAAGGGCTCCGGGTGCCACCTTTGGCACCCGTGCCATAGGTTCACCAATGCTGGTCTAGTGCAAGGTGCTCAGCCCTTAAATTCTGCAGGTCTGGGATAGATGCCTTCAAAAGGGGATTGGACAGATTCCTGGAGGAAAAGTCCATCCCAGGTGACAAACCATGAGGGAGATGAATCATCTCCAGGCTTAAAACCAAAGTACTTCAAGGAGCAGATGCAGGGGAGTGGGATCACCTTTCTCAGCAACAGCTGGAGGGACATCGGTCACACTCTCCCAGAATCCTCCAAGCCCAAGTCCTGTGACATCTTGACCCAAGTCTGGCAGTCCAGACTGAAGTAAGCAATGTACATGGCTAGTAGGTCGAGAACTCCACTGGGAGAAGTCAGGAGAAATGAGCTCCAGCCATGAGTCCCACTGGGTAACATCAGGCTGGTCTGATTTTCACAGTCCTTCCTACCCCACAGGGTTGTTGTTGAGAGGATAACGCTGTCATATTTGAAAGGAACGTACGCCCCTTTGAGTTCCATGCAATTGAAAGATAAATAACATGGAAAGCTGACACAGTGTCTGATATTGGAGATCACCAAGAGACGACAATGCATTTGCATTATAGATGTAAGATTTCCAGGGAGTTTGAAGCCATGGGGGAAGGGGGGATGGCCGGGGGAAAGAAAATGGAAAAAATGAAGTAAAAAAAAAAAAAAACAGTTTGTTTTCTGTACCCCACACCCACCCACCGCCAACATTTCTGGAAATTTGACATCTTGACTCTACACTGACTCTACATTTCCTGCCTGGGTTCACTCCTTGATAAGGCTGAAATCCCACATCCTTGGCATGAAGAGGGCGTCAAATACAGTTCGTCAAGAACAGCCATTCCAGAGCGCTGTGTTCCTGCATTCCTCTCAGAGTGGGGCATTCCCGTTAAGCCCAAGGCCTGGACATCCTCAGAACATGATTTGATCACCTCTCATGTCCTTCCTCTTACCCAACTGGAGCCAAAACGACTCCCTTTTTTCTCCTGAACGGTAACCCCACTCCATTCCTGAGACCGGAATCCATCACAAGACAACTTCCCTAGTGCATCTTCCAGAGACGACTGATTTCCAAATTATTTACAAAATAATGCAGGACACGAGTCAAGTGGATAGAGAGACACTCTTCTCCCTCTCACAAAATACCAGAACTAGGGGACATCCACTCAAATTGAGGGCTGGGAGAGTGAGGACAGACAAAATAATTATTTTTTTAACCCAGCGTGGTGTTAGTCTGTGGAACTCCCTGCCACAGGAGGTGGGGATGGCATATGGCCTGGATGCCTTCAAAAGGGGACTGGACAGATTCTTGGAGGGAAACGTCCATCACAGGTTACAAACCCTGATGGAGATGTGTCATCTCCAGGCTTAAAACCAGGGTCCTTCACGGGCCAGATGCAGGGGAGTGGTATGAATAGACAGAGATCTAGTTCTCTCATGCGCTCCCAGACGCATCTGGTGGGCCCAATGTGAGATATAGGAAGCTGGATTAGATGGGCCTTTGGCCCGATCCAGCAGGGCTCTTCTTATGTTCTTATGGCCTATGACCAGCAGGAGTAAAAGTACCATGAAGTACAATTCGCCCCGTGTTCAGCACCAGGGAGGCCTTGCCTAGAGTCCTGCCTCCAGTTCACTCCACACTTGAAGAACGATAGCAACAAACCAGAGCATGTTCAGAAGAGGGCTACAAGGATGATGGGTGTGTGTGTGTGTGTGTGGAAACCAAGCCTTAGGAGGAAAGACTGAAAGAACTGGCCATGTTGAGCCTTCAGAAAAGAAGACGGATGGGGAGAGAGGATAACCCTTGAAAGGCTGGGCCCCATCTGTTCTCCGTCATCCCAGAGTGCAGGACACCCACCTAGGGGGTTCCAGCTACAGAAAGCCAGATTTGGGTTGACTATCAGGAAAAACTTCCCAACTGTTAGAGCAGTCTGACAACGGGAGCCATGCCCTCAAGGGGAGGCGGTGGCGAGGGCTTTAAAGCTGGAGGCCTTCACGATGAAACAGGGCCCTCCTCGGTCAGATCTGCTGTGATATGGACGCCTGCCTTAAGCAGGGGGGTGTCGGACACGGTGGCCCCTTCCAACCTAGGATGCTCTAAAATCATGGCTCTTGGGAAACAGCCGGACCCCAAATGCCATTTGCAACAGTCTGTGGAGCCGAAAAGGAGGAATGATGGGTACTGCATTAAAAAAAAAAAGATCTGGCAGGCTATCCTTGGGTCATTCCAGTGTTGTCTCAGGCTTCATGTCAGGCAGACA
>JAHTLZ010000217.1:54400-90215 GCA_023846285.1 Phrynocephalus versicolor | reverse complement strand
GAGATTGCCTGTGATTTCTCCCACGTAAACGGCAAATGAACGTCACACACGCTGATTTCTATTTCGCCTCCCACGTAAAATGATGGTGCTCAAAGTGCATCTTTCCTTCGATGTTTAAATGCCAAGTGACTAATGACAAGCCTTGGCGTTGCAAGTGTCTGTCAGCAAGTTTGTCAAGCCTGAAATTAAACGTACCGATAGGGAGTATTGGATGGGAAACAGCATTCCCCCCCCTAACTTTTTAAAACGTCTCTTAGAGCTGCAGAGGAACATTTTAATCAGGAGTGTGTTTTCCAGCTTTTATGTGAGTCAGCATGAGTGACAAGTCGGGAAGGGTGTGAATTTCGTTTCAGTTCAATTTTTTTAAATTAAGAATTTATCAATATCTACAGTTTTGTTTTAGGGAACAGACACTTGTGTTTTGGTCTGGCGCAGCTTCTTCTTCATTGTTATTATTGTTATTTCCATGCTAGACCCCTTAATGGATGGGAAACAAATTTGCTCTAACTAAAGTATTTTTTTTTTTCAGATTTAGTCAATATATGGGCCCTGGGGGCTAGACTTCAAAATCCAATTCTGGTATAACAACTTCCTCTACCCCCACGTGGCTGCCTTGAAACCCACTCCCTTGCCTGGGCTCCCTGGAAAGCATTGTAGTTCCTTCAGACTTCAGGCTGCACCTTAAATCTCAATATATGTATGTGTTCCCAATGAACAAGGATTCCACAAATCTCTCCAGAGAATCATCACTGATGGAGCCAGTTTCTTATGTGGAAATAGACAGTACTGAATTCTATTTTCTTGCTCTCCAGACACTTGCATAGCTGCATCAGTGAGTAGATGATGCAGGAAGCTAGGACACGTACAGGTAGATGTATGGATCACCATGGATAAATATCAGATAAGGAGACTTTGGCTCACATCCTCAGTCAAGGAATATTCTTGAGCTGGCCAGAGGAAAATTCCATACCCTCCTATTAGAGATGGGCACGAAACAGAAAAATGGCATTTTGGATTTTCGTTTGTCGTTGAGAGGGCTGTTTCAGTTCGTTTCCGTTTGTTGGGAATTTTTTGAAAAATTTCGTTACCGTTTTTTGTTTTTTCGTTTGTCGTTTCTACCTGCTTTTTGCACAATTTTTAAAGCATTTCCATGTGTGGGCATCCCCCAACGCCCCAGACCAGAGGGAAAACACTAAAAAAATGGATGCTGGCAGAGACACAGTATAGACTAGGTTCGCGGGGAGGCTGCAAAGGCAGCGGCGGGCGTTGCCCAGGGTGCAAGGCAGCCACAGAGTGACTGCACTGTGGGGCAAGGGAGGGTACTCACCGAGAGGTACGCAGCACGCACACACACAGGGAGGCTGCAGGACTGAAGCTAGAGTCGCAGAGACAGCAATCCCACCCTAACTCCCACCAGAGACTGCAAGGAGGATGGGGGCTGCCAGAGATTTTTATGCCCTCTGTGGCTGCCAGACCTGCCCACCCAGTCTGCCACCTGGGCATGCTATTGGTTGACCATGATCCCACATCACATGGCTTGCCTCCATTTTGTGGCTGGTGGCGACATCCATTTTAAAGGAAAAGAAAAATACATCGTGATGGGAAAAGTAAAAAACAAACATTTTAAGGACCCCCCCAGTAGGTATTATCAGAAAATATAAATAATTATCACTGTATTTTTACGGATGTCCAGGGTGTTTTTTAACATTTAAAACAGGTCATTTCATTGTGCGTCACCATTAACGGAAACGAAACATAACCACAATTTTCGTGGTTCTGTTCGTTTCGTTTCATTTTCATCACAATTTTCGTTTGTCGTTTCGTTATGTAATGGAAAGAACAAACGGTAACGGAAACGAAAAAATGTTCATTCCGTGCCCATCTCTGGGTGGTTTTTGAATCCAAACAAATTGAAAACATCCAACAAAATGCCAAAGTAAAACAATAAAAAACAACAAAAAAGAGAAATTAACGAACTGAAAACTAAAAACTAAAAAAGAACCAAAGACAGCCGGCAAACACGAGCAAGTAAGGGAACATACCCCAGGACAGCAAAACACAATCAACAGACAGGACAATTAGAAAGTGGAAAAATGAATTAAAGAGGAACAATTAGAAAGAGGAAAAATGAATTTAAAAAACCGATTTTATTCAAAGCTGCTTGTCATAGCAGAAATAATATTGAAAATTGTAGGTGATTAGGATAAAAGGAGTTTAACGTTGAAGAAAATAAGACTTAAAAAAGGACACAAAATGAGAGTGGAGTGAACAAATATTTTTTTCCCAAGCAGGGGAAGGAGAGGAAAGGAGGAAGGGGCATTGGCCAGCTCTGCATGAAAATGGGAGCATTTCTGCAAATGAAAAAAAGTAAATGGTTGTTCAGTGCTTCAGGGCACAAGCAAATTGAAAGGGTAGGCGGGAGAAACAGTGACAAATCTTGAAATGACTTCTTGTCCCTAACAGCACTTAATAACAGAAAGCTGCCAAAGTAGTGTTTGCATAATTTTTTGAAGAACACTTACCAGCAGCCTGGAAAACAAAATCTTCAAGAACACATAAAGTTTCTAAAGAACAGAAAGAACTAGAGTGCACCTTTTAAGGCCTACATTAAAATCTCACCCCTGTCTTTTAACACAGATGCAAAGTCATGAAGTGTGTGAGGCCCTCCAAATGTATGGCTTTAAGTGAACTAATGACCCAGCCTAATCTCTCCTTGCCACTGGAGGCAGGTAATGCAGCACCAGGGCTTACAATTGTTGTCTGGATGGGTCAATGGAAACCAAAATGCACAGGAGCTGAATCTTGACACTGCTTTACTAGAGTATACTGAACACACTTGTCTCTGCTGAGGTTGGAAGCTAAACAGGTTAGTACATGGCTGGGAGACTGTCAAGAAATACCTGGATATCCAGGCAGCACTAAGAAGAGATTCTGCCTGAAACTTTGAAAAGCCTTTGAGTTGACAAGATTGAGCTAGACTGCCTTGGTATAAGGAAGCTGCCCAAGTCCCTAAAATGGAAGTGATATCAGTAGATAGTTTATGCAGCAAAGGAGGTTGTTCTGTGGATCATTGCACTTGATCTCCCAAAGAGAGAAATTTTGTGAATTAACTGCCTTGTCCCATGTTCCTTTAAAAGCAGTTTAAATTACCAGATAAACTATGTCTAAAAATGCTGTCCCCATGGCCACAGGGCTTTTTGAAAAAAAAGAAAAAAAGAAAACCCGGTAATGCCCCTTGAAGAGAGGTTTCTGTGACTCACCGAAGAGGTAGGGAAATTTTTGCCTTGCTTTGAAAATCCAGCTTTTAAGGAGGCAGACGCCGTGGGACCACGCAGATGATCCAGGTTTCTTTTTCTTTCTTTTTTCATAGCACCAACTGGCTGTTCCTGGGGCCGATGGGCTATGGTTTTTTTTTATTGCTTTTCACCTTCGGAGAAACAGGAAGATCTATCCGGTCCTAGAAGTTTTAATTTCCCCCAGCCAAGTGGTCCATTTTTTTCAAATGCTAGCGCCACCTGCTGGCCAGGGGGGCTGAACTGCACTTTAAAATAAAATAAAAACAGCTTTTGACGTGTGAAATCCTGTCCCACTTATTCAATCATGTGATGGGACGAAGAGGAAAAGCCGGACCTTCAGAAGATCAGGATCGAAACCCAGGTGTGACCACAGCCAATGAGTCACCAGAGACCTCACGGGCTTTCATGGCAATGAGTCTATGCTACGTACTAACTGTAGGCAGTTTGTATTCTGAAACCATGTCTCGACAGAGATAATCTAGGAATGGCCATCCATGCTAGGCGTTCTGACTGGATCACTGCAACGGGTTATACTGGAACTGCCTTTGAAAGACAGAAGTTTCTGTTAGCTCACAATATGACGATTAGGATTTTTGAGTGGTGCAGAGCCATTCGTCTACAAGACGCTGGTTTTAAATTGTTTGTCATTGATTTTTCTGTTTTCTTCCAGGCCTCGTTCAAGATGCTGCTACAATGAGAGCTCAGAGCCACATTCCTGACAGAGTGCCTCTTGTCTTTCCAACATACTTGTTCTTCAAAAAGAACTCACACAAATAACTTTGCCCCCCTCCAACATATTAATAGATTAGGGCAGTGATGGTGAACCTTTTAGAGACCGAGTGCCAAAACTGCAATTCAAAACCCACCCTTTTTTTTGTTTTTGCCAACTACCCATGGAGCCATTTCACCTGAATACAGGGGGCTGTGGATGGGGCAATGTTGGGGGCCCACAGAAAGGGCTCCTTCGAGTGCCACCTTGGGCACCCATGTATTGTTTCGACAACACTGGATTAGGGGTTCCCAAACTTGGGTCCTGTCAGTCTTGGACTAAAACACTCAAAAGCCTTCACTGCAAGGTGTGCTGGGAGTTGCTGTCCAAGAACATCTGGGACCCAAGGTTGACACCCTTCAGTGTAGAGCTTTGAATCTGGGGTAGACCAGAGTGACCATTGGCCAGATGGTGTGGTATAAAAAATCAAATAAATAAAATCAAATACTGTAGATAAATTTGGGAATGTATAGTTAATGGCGACCTGGGCTGGAAGCAACAAAAAAATCTGAATAGTATACAGTGACCCCCTGCCTATTGAGGGGGTTAGGGACCCAACCTGCGATAATTGAAAATCCATGATATGTGGATGCAGGTCAGGTCAGCCCTGGGGTGCCTAGCTGGGGACTTTTGTACTTACCGGAAGCCTCAGAAATGATTTTTGGCGATCGCAGGCCCATTCAGGACAGCTCCAGGTTGGGGGTAAATATGGGAGACCTGAAACAGGCATTTCCCCCCTTAACCCAGGCGGCCTTTTTTCATATACTGTGGTCCCACGATATAGTGGAACCACAGTATATGAACTGTGAGAGGGCGGGCGACCACTGTACTGGTGATTTCAATGCCAAGGCTATGAGAATTAAAGCAGACAACAGAATACCTTTGGTACCCCAGTGGGGCACAGATTTTATGTCCTGGCAAGTATTACCAAACAAAGCCTCTGTATCATTCCTGTACTGTCAGGTGGTGGTGGTGTGACTTGGTTACACCACTTCACATCACCATCCCTAGACAACACACTACTGTAAATCTCATTTACTATACAGTGGACCCTTGTATAACAAACAGTTTGTATAACATAAAATCTGTACATCATAAAAAATTCCAAAGATAGGGGAAATTTGCTTAACATAATCGCCTATGGGGAAAATCCGTACAACATCAAAATGAGGTTACTCCATTTTCAATGCATTGCTATGGGAATTTGTATAAAGGAAAATTTGCTTAACAGAATTTCATTTGGAATGAATTAATTACTTTATACGAGGTACCACTGTACATTTATAAAATTGTAGCCACCATTTGCACTTTTTAAATGCTATCAATTTTTAAAATTCTAAATCTGGCCTCAACTTTTTTCATCTTGCTAGCAAATAAATGATTGGGTTCAAAATGATATTAGAACAAAATTTGGCCAGTTGGAATGGAGAGGCATGCTTGGTTACATTGAATGCTGGGGTCTGAAATGTCTCCTGAGAAGGTTAGCATGAGCAGCATTTTTATACATATTATACACCTTGAAAGGCTGCAAAAGAGACTAGGGGGGAAATAGGAGGAAAATCATATGAATAATGGTAGGGGAGAGATGTATTAAATTAGTATTTTGAGACTAATTGATATAATTTGCACTTCTCACTCTAACAACCAAAGTGGAAACCAATCACTATTCATTTTTAGACCTCTCCCAACAGCAGGATGCTTTCTATTCTAAGTAAACCTTTGCACCAAAACATGGACCATCAGATAAGGAGCATATATAAAAAAATAAAGCATATATTAAGCACCATTGCTTTCAAAAAGTGTTCATACTAGGGAGAAATACAGTACAAGTGGATTACTGTGTGTTTCAGGCATACAAAAAACTCTCATTAACATGCATAAGAAATTTCATATGACTCCTAGAAATATGATGTAGAATTGAGATGGAATGTACATATGCTTAGGCAAATGAATCATTACCGCAGCCAAAACAAGCAGATTTATCCATCTTTCTATATCAATAATCTACAATCCTAGATTTATACCTGTGTGTGTGTGTGTGTGTGTGTGTGTGTGTGTGTGTGTGTGTGTGTGTGTGTGTGTGTTGTGTCGTTACAGTCGTGACCAACTCTTTGTGACTCCATGTCCATGTAGTTTTCTTGGCCGGAATCCTGGAGTTCCTACTCCAGGCGCCTACTACAGCACCTGGTATTCCCTGCTGGTCTCCCATTCAAGTACTAAAGAGCCGTAGTTGTAAACAAAGACAATTTGGGGAAAGCAAATGTGTTGAGGTTTGAAGCCTAATCTTAGAGTTTTATAACTGTAGCGCTGGGAGGGACCCTCTGGATCACTGAGCTCAGCCCCTGTCAAGAAGGCCCAGTGGGGGGAATTGAACTCCTAGCCTCTGGCAGGCATGTCCAAACTCCGGTCCTCCAGATGTTTTGGACCACAACTCCCACAGCCCTTTGCCATTGGCAATCTAAGCCTAGAATTCTGGGAGTTGTGGTCCAAAACATCAGGAGGGCTGAAGTTTGGACATGCCTGCTCCAGAGGCATAGAGCACTGAGCTATCCAGCACTGATAAGGATATATATATATATATATGGCAAGATTGCCTTTTTCCTTTTGGAGTGGGAATTGATTGTATATTTAATGGGAACTAGCAGGGATCACATGGCTTACAGACAGTTCAAGAGAATATCTTAACCAAGGTCATTGAAATAGCTGCATTTTAAAAAAAAAAAACTTTCAAGTATTGAATCATTCTGCCTGGACTATTCGCATTCTTTATTAGACTGCAGATCTGAAGCTCATTTTAAAAAACTTTCTGCTAGGTCAGCCTGCCTGGATATGCACATAATCTACTGAAGCCCTTCTGAATCTGACCATTTCTGGCTAAGGCAAGGAAGAAGCTTTTTTTGGCTGTATTCAGAAATTGGAATTTCCTACCCCGAGGCTATCACATTGCACCAAACACGCTGTCCTTCTTCCATTGTACTGTATTACTTCAGACCATTTTTTTCTTATTAGATGAATTATTAGACTATTCTTGGTAACTGTGTTTTTGTATGTTTTAAATCTTGTTCTACCTTCCTTGTTCTGCACCGGTCTGTAGGAGACTGGCAAGAACAGAGAGAGCTGCACACAATTCATATGGATTTAAGCATACATTTTGTACTCAAATACACAGTTGCATACACGTTTCTGTGGTGAAATACCCTTCTAAATAACAAACGTGGCACCTTTTTCAGGTCTCAGATGGCACCATAAAATATAGCTGCCTTTTATTGCCTGTCACATCATAGCAAATACACACATTATTTCTGGGTTTTATGTAGAGTTAGTTTTTGGGGTGGGGAGAAAGGTTCCCCCTTACTTGCAACTCACAGTGTTGTTTTTAGTGAAATTTGCCATGGCTTCTATAGATGCTTTGAGCTAAGTGAGGCAAGAAGATACATAAATATTTTACAAAACTCAGTATATTTCTTCACAAGTGCACAGCGGAATGATAGGACTAAGTGTAGCCTTGTAAAATAGAAACTATTCGCTCCCATCAACCCAAAAATCAATAAAAAGTTCATAAATGGCAAACCTCAATTGGAAAGGATAATCAAACAATGAAATGGGGGGGGGGGAGCAGAGGAATAGTCCCTCAACAGCGTACTGGAAGTTCTGAGAGTTGTAACGGATGAGCAAGCAAATATGAATTGACAGTGTGAAGCTGAGGCAAAACTGACTAATGTTTTATTGACCTGTCCTAGCAGCTACCTTGTATGTGCATGAGGCAATTATTCCATTAATCCTGACAGTAATTTGACCTTATTGAGAAACCCACATTCGGTTTTAGACAGAGCAATTAAAAGACAAAGATAATTGCCAAAAGTTAAACATAAGTCATGAAAATGCATGTCTTCAGAACAAGAAAGCTGGACAATTGGAGAACAGACCATTGTCAATTATTAAAAAGCAGGATAATTATTGGTATCCTGATGATTGCGGTACGTGGTCCACACTGCCCAGATTCATTAGGGACATGAAAGAGGGAAATAATTAAATTAACCATAATTAGGATTCCAGTAGTCTACCTTGATTTGAACATCTACAGTCAATACACGGCTTTCCCATGGCCATAATGAAATCCATCACAGTCACAAAGAAATGCAACATCCTAATCAGAGAAGAAACTGTAAGATTCATATGATTAAGCATATAACATCACACATTTCCCTGTGCTCGTGTTGTTAACAAGTGGCAAATGACAACTGATATTTCACAGTGGATGATTTTCTTCATTGTTGACAAACACAGCTTCTTTTGTGATGTATCTGACAGGTGGATGAAAGAAGGAGCTGAGTACACTCGGACCATTCTATACCATTGTTTGATTATCCTTTTCAATTGATGTTGACAACCTCGAGCGGGTGCAGAGGAGGGCGACTAGGATGGTTGAAGGCCTGGAAGAGATGTCTTATGAAGAACGGCTTAGGGAACTGGGAATGTTTAGCCTATCAAAAAGAAGACTGAGAGGGGATATGATAGCTATGTTTAAATATTTGAAAGGATGTCATAATGAAGAGGGAACAGGTTTGTTTTCCATGGTTTCAGAGACCAGGACTCGGGGCAATGGTTTCAAACTACAGGAAAAGAGATTCCATTTGAACATTCGGAAGAACTTCATGACAGTTAGAGCTGTTCGGCAGTGGAATATGCTGCCACGGAGGGTGGTAGAGTCCCCTTCTTTGAAGGTATTTAAGCAGAGGCTGGATGGCCATCTGTTGGAAATATTGTGAAGGGGTTCCTGCATGGCAGGGGTGTGGACTCGATGGCCCATGAGGTCTCTTCCAACTCTATAATTCTATGATTCTATGATTCTATGATTCTACCACCCTTTGCACAGAAGTTCTGTAAACTTCTACAAAGTCATCAATCCCCCTCTAAAGCTGCCATTGACTTGACAGCATCTACTAATTGTGGCCCACTGGCTTCTCAGCTGCACATGCATGCCAGCTTTGAACTAAGACAAAATTATTATTTGAACAGCATCACCTAGGGATGGCAGACACTTAAAAAAAAATAAAGACTTACATTAAGTCATTGCTGCAAACATACAGTAATACCTCAGATAACAAATGCTTTGGATAACAAATTGAAATTTCCAGGTATAGGGCTGCCTCAGATAGCAAATGTTTCCTATGGGCTGACTCGGATAACAAATGTTTCATAATGCCTTGCAAAAAAATGTGTACCCTGAATGCATTGCAGGATGCATAGTTTATAGAGGGGTGGGAGGAATTAGAGCATTTTTTTCATGGTGTTTTGGAGCCATTCTGGACATGTTTTGCTGAGGGATTTGAACCTTTCGAACTTGGTAAGATAGAGAGCTAGCTTTTATTAATCTTTGCACTGCTTTTCTTTGCATTTTTGGCTGGAAGAGGCAGGGGTAGTCTTGCTGGTTTCATTTCTCCATGTTTGCAGTCTTTTTTCATTGCTCTGCAGGCAAAAATGAGCTGGATTTTTCTTCCTGCTTATGTTTGTTTGTTTGCATTTTTCCCCATTGCACTTTGGGTGGGAACAGACTGGGGTAGTCTTGTTGGTTTCTCTTCTCCATGTTTGCATTGCACTGCAGGGGGGATGTTCTGTAGGGTGTTCCAGCACTGCAAGCCTTTAAACTGCATTTTATACAGAGGTCTGGAACACACACACACCTGCCTTTTTGCCTTTTTTCCAGACCTCCGGAACAGATTAATTGGTTTCCCATTCATCACATTTTGGATAACAATTTTTTCAGATAACAAATTGCCTCTGAGAACGAATTAAATTCGTTATCAGAGGTACCACTGTATATGCATATTTTGTATATATGTAAGAGGAATTAAAATTATCAGACAAACCTTAAAATAATCCCCTGTGTATGATCGGTAATAATAAATTTATACATTCATTAACATCTTCTAGACTTGCACCTTCTCAGTTTATACGCGTAAATCTTAAAAGAGGGGCCTGTTTGCCACACAAACAGATTGAGCCTACACATTTGTCACTTAGTTGGAGCTTAGCACCACATCTTGACAGTTATTACTGCTTTTTTCAAGCTACTTTTTCTTTTTTTGATGGTACCTAAAATATCTGAAGCTTGCTATTATTACAATATTAATGTGAACAATTCCTTGTTTTTTTTCTTAGTTCTTGGTCTTGCTCATTATTTAAGAGACATATTGCAGAAATACAAAGTACACAGAAAATTATGCACAAACTAGCATTCAGCAATTCAAATTTATTCATGGCCCATAATTTCAGGAAAGTTTTAATTGTTTTAATCATTATCATTTTTTTAAATTATATTTTTATATTTTACAACAATTTTTAATTTTACTACAATTAAACGATCAATAACACACTTAGGGTAAGTACTAACCCCTGTTTCATATAACATTAATTTGTTATTGGAGGGGGAGGATCACTTTTGGGCTGGTTTGCCATTTCTAGTCATCTTGAATGGCTTTTAAAATATATATTATTTAAAAAATGAAAGCAACATGCTACTACTATTAATGCAAGGGGCCAGTATTAACGTTTATTTAGATGCCCGAAGCACATCCGAACTCGCCTGATTTCGGAAGCTAAGCGGGGTCGGCCCTGGTTAGTACTTGGACGGGAGACCACCAGGGAAAACCAGGTGCTGTAGGCGCCTGGAGTAGGAACTGGCAAGCCACTCCAGTATTCCTGCCAAGAAAAAAACTCCATGGACATGGGGTCATGAAGAGTCGGTCAGGACTGTAACGGTACAACACACACATTTATTTTATTTATTTATATAGCTTGTATGCTGCCCACTACCCAAAGGTCTCTGGGTGGCTCACAATCAGAATAAACAATTCAGATAATTGAAACATCAAAATTGCAATAAAATTAAGACAATAAAACATTTAAATACAATATATTAGAATACTACACTAAAATCGCCATCAGGACCCACAATAATCAGTTTAAAAACTTCTGGAATAGAAATGTTTTTACCTGGCACCGGAATGTCATCAACGTTGGCAACAGGCGGGTCTCACGGGGGGGCATTCCATAATCTGGGGGCAGCTGCCGAGAAGGCCCTGTTCCTGCAAGCCATCCCTTTCACCTCCTTGAGGGATGGCTCTTTCAGGAGGCCCCCCTGGCTAGATCTTAATTGCCAGATAGGTTCATATGGAAGGAGGTGGTCCTTCAGGTATTTAAGTCCTAAGCCGTTTGGGGCTTTATATGTCAAAACAAGCACTTTGAATTGGGCTCAGGCAGCAACTGGTAACCAATGAAGGTTATACAGAATCGGCATGATGTGTTCCTTGGCGGCCCTACCACTCACCAGCCGCGCAGCACAATTCTGAACCAGTTGCAATCGCCAGACCGTCTTCAAAGGCAGCCTCACTTACTAAATTAGTTAATGAACTGCTTTTTGAATTAATGTTAATGGTTTAGCTTGAGCACTGACATTTTCTAACTAAGGCAAGAAAATAATTCACCTCACTGAGGTCAAACCACAGCTTGATCACCCTCATACTTCTAAGTGTATTTCTAAGTGCACTGTGTCTGTAAAGATTCTCAGTCATCCAGGTGAATTTATCTGGAATTTGAACCATGGCAACTGGACTTCTTTTCTTGAGTGATTGAAATGTTTCACTACTCATCCAAGCAACTTCGTCAGTCTGAGGAAAGTTAGGAAAGTTAGTGGCGAGACCTTCATTTTATAGTTTGCCTTGATTACAGTGTGTGAAATACGGGACATTCACACACCGTAGGCCTTTGTCCATCTAACAAGCCTATCCAGATGATGGTCCGCCTATGAACCTATTCAGGGCATTGTCCACCTAACGAGCCTATTCAGGCCTTTGTCCAAATTATGAGCCTTTTCAGACCAGGAAGATGTGAAATCAAGGCGAACTATAAAATGGAGGACTCGCCACTCACTTTCCTCAGACTAATGAACCTGCTTGGATGAGTTTCAATCTCTCAAGAAAAGAAGTCCAGTTGTCATGACTGAACTTCCAGATTCTAAGTGCTCTGTTATACTTTTGAGTCTGGATAGCTGAGGGACATAGGCATCTGGTGGCAGAGCTTAAGGGTGGGACTTCAGTTCCCCTCCCCCAACAGGGGCTGAACTTGGTGACCTATAGGGTCCCTTCCAGCCCTGCCATTCTCAGATGAAGATGATAATCACACTCATCTTCATGGGGAGCTCTATCGGTCATTTCTCCCCCTATTGATTCAGTTTCTGTATCTCCTTCCAAACTCCCACAACTGGCTTCTTGGGAAACCTTCAGGACCTGGCTTTTGGGAGGACAGAAGATCTCCACTGGTTGTGGAATGCCTTCTCCTCTGAGGTCTAACTACTAGGACTGACACTGTCTTTATGCCAGCACTGTGGTAAAGCCTGGCTCGTCACATGAGGAGAGGCATTCTGTGCGCTCACAGGTTGACCTCTTCCTTGCTAATTCCCTGGTTTCTGTTTGAATTAGAGATGGGCACGAAACAAAAAAATGGCGTTTCGGTTTTTCATTTGTCGTTGAGAGGTCTGTTTCGGTTCGTTTCCGTTTGTCGTGAATTTTTTGAAAAATTTTGTTACCGTTTTTTGTTTTTTCGTTTGTTGTTTCTAACCGCTTTTTGTGCGATTTTTAAAGCATTTCCGTGCGCAGGCATCCTCCAACGCCCCAGACCAGAGGGAACACACTAAAAAAAATGGATGCTGGCAGAGACACAGTATAGACTAGGTACGCAGGGAGGCTGCAAAAGCAGCGGCGGGCGTTGCCCAGGGTGCAAGGCAGCCACAGAGTGACTGCACTGCAGGGCAAGGGAGGGTACTCACTGAGAGGTACGCACGCACACACGCACACAGGGAGGCTGCAGGACTGAAGCTAGAGTCACAGAGACAGCAATCCCACCCTAACTCCCACCAGAGACTGCAAGGAGGACGGGGGCTGCCAGAGCTTTTTATGCCCTCTGTGGCTGCCAGACCTGCCTGCCCAGTCTGCAACCTGGGCATGCTATTGGTTGAACATGATCCAATCACATGGCTTGCTTCCATTTTGTGGCTGGTGGCTACATCCATTTTAAAGGGAAAAGAAAAATTCATCGCGATGGGAGAAGACAAAAACAAACGTTTTAAGGACCCCAACCCCTCCCTGGTAAGTATTATCAGACAATATAAATAATTATCGCTGCGTTTTTATGGATGTCCAGGGCGTTTTTTAACATTCAAAACAGCTCATTTCATTGCGTGTCGCCGTTAACGGAAATGAAACGTAACAACCTCAATTTTCGTGGTTCTGTTCGTTTCATTGCATTTTCATCACAATTTTCGTTTGTCGTTTAGTTACGTAACGGAATGACAAACGAATAACAGAAACGAAAAATGTTCGTTCCGTGCCCATCTCTAGTTTGAATCATGTTATTGTTTCAAATGGCCTTGAGTGGCCTTAATGTGTTTTTAATTATCATAAAAGAATTGGACTGTTTTAGATTCTGTTCAGGCAATATCATCAAATATACTGTGATATCGTTGCATAGAGTAGACTATAAGTCAGTCAGTCAGTCAGTCAGTCCAAATAGTCACAGCTCCAGAAAAAAACCCTCAGTATGATCTGTTCCGTTTGCCAAACAATTTGCTTTTGGCTGAACAATCATGATTCTGATTGCTACAGCTGCAAAGAACATAATTTCAGGGACTTCTGTTATGGTTACCAGTGTCTTTAAAAAGAAAATGAGAAGGAAGCAACCCAAACCCATGAAATAGTTTTCTTTTTCTCTGTGACAGGCTCCGCTGGAGAGTGAGCTGAAAGGAAGCCAGCTGTGGGCAAGGCGAGTGGCAGGTGAATCAATTGTTTAGCTCACAGTCGGTCCCTGTCAATTGCAGCATTATTTGATAGACTCCTAATCAACTAAGCAACGATATGGCTGCAGAAAAATCAGGGAGTGTAAACAACAACGGGTGCTTGGAGAGATCTGTGTCAGGAAATAAGAGAACAGCATGGTGTGAGGAGAAGAAGGTGGTGGAATAACTACACAGAGCCTATAATTAAAGCCAGCACTGCCTAGCTCAAATAAAATAAAATAAAATAAGGAAAGGTGAATGAAGCTTGGAGAAATGACAAGGATGGTGGAAATTAACCTAAACGTTTCAAGGGCAAGCATTGTTCAGCATACTTTGACAGAACATAAGTCCCAGTGGGGCGAATGAAGAGAGAATATATTAAGAGGTAGGCCAGTGCTGGTGAATCTATGGCACGGGTGCCAAAGGGGGCACGTGGAGCCCTTTCTGTGGGCACCCAACATCTCCCCCTCACAGCCATGGCATTTCCACCGCTGCTCAGAACACAACACTGTGATCCCTACAGAGACCCAGGTGAAGGGGAGGCAGCGGCTTGTAGGCTTGTTCGTAGCCCCAGTTTGCTCTCCAGCCATGCCACTTTTGGGATGCCCAGAGTGGCCTGGCTGGAGAGTAAACTGGGGCTAGGAACAATCCCACAAGCCACCACGACTCCCCCTGGCTTTCCCAATGAAGTGTAGCACCTCATCCGAGGGTGCTGTGGCCACGGGAAATTCAAAAGCCTACTCTTCTATCCTCGCTTTCCCGAAAGGTAGTGCATGAAGCATTTGTCACCCAGGGTACCGCTGTATTCAGGTTAAATTGCCATATTGGCACGCTGTGAAAAATAAGTGAGTTTTGAATGGCTGTTTGGGCACTCAGTCTCTAAAGGCACTATCTCATGAGCAGTTAGATCCAGTTTTTACTTACAAGCAATCCAGCTCAAAAATATGTGTCCCCATGACTGAGTTTTTTTTATAAAAAATAAGACCTAGTAATGGCCTTTTCAGCTGGTTAAACCAAGCTTTCCATGACCTAGGGGTTGATGTTGGGTATTTTTTAACTTAGTTATAAATGCTAGTTTTACAACCTCACATAGGTATGTATGGATGCTGACTAGCTGGGTTCCCCCCCTCTTTTGCCCTATTAGCTGATGCTAACTACTTCTTTTTTAAATTGAAAAATACTAATTTGGCTTTCCCTTTCATTTATTTTATTTTATTTTATTCAGCCTCCAGCACTGTAGCAGGGGTCTGGGGCTAGCAAAAAAAAAAAAAGTTTAAAAATCACTCCTTCCCCCCACGCCATCAAACTCCCACAACTGGCTTCCAGGGAAAACCCTCAGGACCAGTTGTGGGAGTTTAAACATTTTTTTTTTGCCAGCCCCAAGCCTGCACTACAGCTGATGGGTCTTTGGGGATCAGTTAAAAAAAAAGTTTAAAAATAGCTTCTTTCTCCTCACCTGATGGGTTGGGGGGAAAGGAGTGGGGGGGTTGTGGTTTTTTTTTTCTTGCCAGCAATTTTGCCTTTGTGCACATGTATCAAGAAGGGCCCAATGGCCAAAAAGGTCCAAAAAGCAAGGAGGGAGAACAAGGGAGGGGGACACAAGGGGGGGACACAAAGGGGAAGTATTCATTTGAGATCATTGGGGGAGGGGCTTTTCATTGAATGGGGTTTTTGGAGAGACACGGAGGGTCATTTCCACAGCCCCAAAAAGTAAATTAAACACAAAATGTGTTGATTTTTTTTTCCTTCTCAAATTTTATCAGATTTATGGGAGTGGGGATACATTTGATAGCAGTATATAAAGTAAGATTGATCTTATGAAAAATATTTTAATGTGTTTTCTTTAATCAGTTAACATGCCTTTTTATACAAATGTGACAGGGAGACACAGGTTAATTGGCTGTTCTCAAAAGGGAGTCACAAGTTATAAAAAGTTGGAAAACCGTGGTAAGTAGATAAGAATTTCCTCTAGTGCCAACTACTTGATATGCATATGATCCATGTATTATTGTAGCCCTAATATATGCTTCCAAGAAGACAGTTCTCAGTAGCATTTTGCTAAGCATATGTTTAGATTGGCCCCCACTGACCAATGGCCACTGGTGATATAAGACATGTGCTACCACTATACTATGCAAAATACTTTATGTACTGAGTTCACATTTCCACCATAACATGTAGCAATTAGAGATGGGCATGAATCAAAAAAATAATTTGTTTTGATTCAACAAGGCGGATGAAGCACAAATAATGAATTTATGGATTCCACCCCCCCCCGATGAATTGTCAAATCAATTAGCAAATTCATTTTTTACTTTAAAACCTAAAAATCTCCAAGGAACCTAGAGACACTGAAATTACAGGGAAGCTTTCCCCATCTCTTCTCTAGAAGCCCTGCTTGCTTGATAAATTTGGATTTTGGACATCTGAGCTATACACCCACAAAGTAACTCCTACGGAAAGGTGCCCCCAAGGCACCCGGAGACACCAAAATGGCAGGTATGCTTACACGAACACGCCTCTACAATCCCTGCGTGTTTGGTGAAGCTTCGATATCAGACATCCAAGTTATACACCAGTGAAGTGGTTACCTCGGAGAGTTCCCTTTAGAGGCTGGATTTAGGGAAATCCAATGTTCACCAAACTTGGAGGGATTGTAGAAGAAAGCCATAGGAAGCTTCTCTGCAAGTTTGGAATCTCCGGGTTCCTAGGGAGAACTATTCCGGGAGGGGTCTCTTTAGGGGTGCCTAACCCAAAATTCCAATCTCCAGCAAACCTAGAAGGGCTGTTGAAAAGAGTCATGGGGGTCATTCTTGCAATCACAGTGTGTCTCGGTGCCATGGAGACCTTTTTATAGCCCAACATATCAATGAATTAAAATTGTTAAACATTCACCAACTTGTATTTGTATGAATACAGATTGACAAATTTCCAATTTTTGAAACCAATTTTGCAATTTGTTTCTTAACTCATGCCCATCTCCAGTAGCAATACATCTTATAGAACCAGCCCTACAGTTAAGCACAGCCAAGTGGCTTGTTCACTCAAAAGATGCTAAGAATTGGCCTGCCCCCTTCTGCTGCAGTGAAAGGGCTGATCCCTTCACCTTGTTGAAGAAAGGTACAAAGCTCAACACCGTGGTCCAGACACTTCACTTCCAGCTGTGATGAACTTAAACCTGAGCTTCAGAGTCTACTGGTGGCTCAAGAATGAGGTGGAATGACTGGCAGAAAAGGCTCATGGCTTTTTTTTTACAGGCTGACTGTTCAGTGAGAGAAGAGCTTGATAAGTTCCTATTTTCTGATCCATATATAAGGTCTCTCTCTCCCCCCCTCATTTTCCATAGTCTTTGTGGGAGTAGATGCTCTGCAAAATATCATCAAAAATACCTCCATATCTCCAGGGGTGGGGTGGGGTGAGCAGACCCTAACCCTAACCCCCCCCCACAAAAAACCTATTAGTGAACACTCTCATAGCTACAGTCAAAAGTGTAATATCAAGGAAAATGCCAACCCTATATCCAGGAGGTTGAAAAATATTTGATATAAATAAATAAATGATAAAGCTAAGAATGGAGGATTAGAGAAATACGCAGAAAGCTACATCAAAGAGAGCATTCTTCATCCCCACACGTTCCTTTGCACAGAAAAGCTAGGAACACTGAGCAATGAGAAGCTATCTGCCAGAGGCAAACATTCAATTTGCTCTGGTTTGTGAAGCATTTCGAGTGTAAAGGACTGCTGTTTAGCCAGGGCCCCTGCTGAATGTTTTCAGAGACATATGAAATTGAGCAAACAACCATTCCTGTAGCTGCAGAGGTGCACCTGTCTTGTGACTTACCGTATGTGTGTGTGGGGGGGGGGGGGGCGGAGGGGAAGGACCTGGCATTTGATGGTATTTTACGCTTCATGCCATGACAGCTCACAGAGACGAGGTCTGTGGTAGAGACGGGCACAAAATAAATTTTTTATTCATTTTGTTTTTCATCATTCATTTCGGTTATGTCACAAAACAAATAACGAACTGCTAACCTCAAGGGAAAACAAAATGAAAAGAAACAAAAAAAATGTTTCATTACTTCATTTTTCGTTTTCCTGCTGCTGCCGCCAGCCAGCCCCAGTGGATGTGCAGCTGGTGCTTGTTTTTTTTAAAAGCACCCTCAGCCGTCTGTGCTACAGCTGATCTGCATTTGGGGTTCAGCCAAAAAAATAATAATTAAAAAGCCCACCTTTTCCCCATCCGATTGGGTGGGGGAAAGGTGCAATATATTTATTTATTTATTTATTTAATTTGCTGAGCCCCATGCACTCATCAGCTGTATCTGCTAGGAACCTGCCTGTCACAGAACCTGTCTCTGAGGGGTTAAATGGTGAATAGCTGCTGGAGGAGCCTTGCAGCTCAAGTCAGCAGGCAGCTGGGTCTGATGACTCAGCTGAAAACATATCTTCTCCCCCTAGAAGGGCATTGAGCAGGATTCTGCAAAGACATGCTACCAGGAGAGCTAGGGAAAGGGTCTTTGATGCTAGACGGGGAATCAGGTCGGGAAGCCCTGAGTACTAGCAGGAGCCTTTCCAGAAGTAAGGGTGTGTTCCCTGTTTTGAGATAAAGCTGGTAAGCTCACCTTGAGCTCTCTGTGGGAGCAACACGTCATTTGAACTTGCAACCACGTTCCTGTCTGTGACCTTGGCTCTGTTTCCTGATTTCGGACTGGCTTCCTGGACAACGGCTTAATCTGTTCCCTTGGGTTTGGCATCTGGTTTCCGTGAGATATTCTGGTTTTGATTTGGACTGTTAATTGCTGGGAGTTGGATTCTCTTATTTATCTGGCACTTGATTGTTGCAAAGGACTTGAACTTGCCTGGTTTTCCAGTAAAGATCTTGCCAAAAAACTGAACTCTGTTTGTGTGTGTGCTCTGTGTGTGGGGCTTGGCAGTATTGTGGGCTTTGGGCTGGCAAATCAAAGTTTAAAAAACAATTTTAAACAATTTTAAGCCTGGGTGCTTGGGGCTCAGCAAAAAAAAAGGTTTAAAAATCACTCCTTTCCCCCCTACCCAATGGATTTTTAAACATTTTTTGATTGGGTGATTGGTGCTTGGGTTCAGCCAAAAAAAATTGTTCCTTACCCGTCTCTTTTTTATTTTTTTATCATGGGATTGGGGCTGGTTAAAAAAAAAATTAAGAATCGCTCCTTTCTCCCCCACCGAATGGGGTGGCCGAAAAGGAGCAATTTGTATATATATAGCCCCAAGCCAGAAGTACAGTTGATCAGCACTTGGGGGCAAATAAAAATAAAAATAAAAATCCCCTGGTTTCCTCGCACTGATGGATGGGGGGAAAGGTGGGATTTTAAAACTTTTTTTGCCACCCCAAGCCTGCACTACAGCTGATCGCTTGGGGTGGCAAAAAAAGTTTACAAATCCCGCCTTTTCCCACACCTGATTGGATGTGGGAAGTTACACAAGCACCACACACACACACACACACACACACACAGAGAGAGAGAGTACACAAATGAAAAATGAAACAAAATGGAAAACGACATGAATTTTTGAAAAAAAATCCTTTCAAATGAAACAAAATGAAACAGAACGGAACAAAACAAAACAAATGAAACAAATTTGCTATTTTAGCATTTTGTGCCCATCTCTAGTCTGTGGATCTCAGAAGGAGCAGAGCCAGGCAGAGGCTATACATTCTGACCACTGGAAGACTGGCTCCTTGTGCTAGAGCTCAGTCAAGAGAAAAACACCTTGCAGGTCTGTCTGTTTCTTTTGCTGGTTGGCCAGGTGTCCTCAGAGTCTCTCTCTCTCCCCCCCTCCCCAGTGTACCTTCCATCAATGAAAGGCTCAATTTCATCTTGTTCTTCCAGAGCCCACCAGGGTCTTCCTACCATCCTCGTTTGGTACCAGCTTATATGACTTTAGCTGAAACCCAGTTCTGTTAAAGTACACCACATAAGGTGATGATGTCAACAACATCAATTTTTCAGAAATGGGGAAAATGTGTCATAAAAAAACTTGCTGGGAGGCAAAAGAGTGAGGTTAGAAATGCCAGCTTAACCATTTTATGTTCAGTGGGGAAAACACAAGGAATGTGAAGTATTCTCACCAATTTTTTTTACTCCCCACTGAGTTTGCTGAAAGAAGACTTTTTTTTTTGAGAATCCCACAAAAGTTCCTCTCCCTTGCGCAGGACTGAGACAATGCCTTCTTTTTCACCAGTCTCCAAATTTTTCACCTCAGGTCTCCGCACTAAACCAGCATCCTTTCTATTTGTGAAGGTAGGGACACATTACAGCACATTACAGCACAGAAAGACTGTCTGACTGATCGGAAACAGGCAAACAACAACCTCCCAGGGCTTCAAGTTTTTAAAAGTTACACAACTGTAACAGCAGGGCACAGCTGTTAAGCCACCACAAAGGCAATTACGTCACATCCATTTTGTCTCAGTGTTGTGCTTTGGAGCAGTAAAAAAAAAAAAGTTACTTCATGTCCGTGCCCAACTACTGAAGGTTGTCATGACCACACCCCCGGAACGGGTGCTAAGCACAACAATCCTGTACCTGGTGGTGGGGTAGGGTTTTCCCTTGTCACTCTTTGTTACTACTTTCTGTTCTGAGACAAGACACTGTGTTGTAATGACTGCCATGCAACAAAGCATTCATTTCTCTCAGAAAACTGTGTCCAGGTGTTTTTTTTAATTTTGACTTTTCAGAAGCAAAATATCAAAAAAATAATTTTTAAGTCCAAAAAAAAAGAGGAAAAAGGAAGCTAGACTAATTCAGTGTTTGTCACGGTACAAGACTGTAAGGTAACACTTGTCATGAGACAAGTTATCACGATCATGGGAACAGTGAAACAGGGACAAAACCATGTGATAGCGACCAACACTGCCACGGTACAAAACTAGTTGCGGAACAAAGAAGGACGTGAAGTAATCACTAAATTTATGTGAAGGTGAAGGTATCCTAAGTGATTTCTGACTCAAAACCTGGCAGGGGGTTTGGATGCAACTCATCTTCAGCTGACCAGTTGTTAGCTCAGCAAGCCTTTGGGGCTAGTTAGGGTTGCGCTGTTTGTTAATTCGAGACAGCAAAGGATGCTCAAGGATTTAGTTGGGTCTACATTTGTAAATAAATGAATCTGATTCATACTTAGATTCATATATAGATCAGAAGAATATGACCGTTCTTCTGTTTAAACAAATGTCAATTTTTGTAACAGTTCTGGGCTAGAAAACTGCCAACCCCCCAACCCCGGTATCCCAAAATTGTTCATTTTTAGTTAAATTGAAATACAACACAGCATATTTTGTAAATAAAATCCCATCCAGACACTGAAATATTTTCATAACATCAAATTAAAACGATTAAGAATGAGGAGAAAAGGGAGTTGTGAATTAACACATCCAAAATGCATATGAAGCAGAAACAGGTCTAATCTATATGCCTCTAACAGCAACCTTGCATGCATGACATGATGTCCTCAGCCTCTTCCTTGGATGGAGCCAAGACATTAGAAGATCCTTTGCCATGCAGTCATATTGGTGCAAGAGCCCAAACTACTAATAAAACAGGCAGTGGAGGACAATTACACTTACAAAGGGAGGGGGCAAAAAAAGCCAGAGAATTAATTATTGTTCCAAGTAGAGATGGGCACGACTTAGCGGTATTCCCGTTTCCGTTTCCGTTACTCGGTTCCGTTACTCTACGGAAACGGTAACGGGAATTACTGCCCCAGACTTCGAGCTCGAACCGACGAACGAACAATTTGGTCTGATTTGTCGTGCTCGTTACTTGCATCGCGCGATCGCGCACGATGCCAAGCGGCACAGAAAAAAAGTTTTTAAAAGTTAAAAAAAACCCGGTTCCCGGCCCTAAAAGCAGGCGAAAACTATCTGAGGGCACCTACCTACCACCAGGCCAGAAGGGGTTTTTTTTGGGGGGGGGTTCCCCGCCCCCCTTTCCTTGGGCTAGTGCTACTGCTGCGCTGCGCTGGTACCAGGCGGGGGGGGGGCATTGGCATTCGGTGTGCGGGCGGGGGGATCCAAAATGGCGACCGCAATATTTTTTTTAAAATCGTGGTCCAAAAACACACCAAAGCACACAGAAACATGAGAAAAATAGCTATTTTAAACACTTTATTTTTTACTGTAGCAGCAGTGGGTTTGTCTTGCCAAAATACGTCCCCGTTGATTTTATTTTATTTTTTTCTTAATTTATTTTTTTACACGTGCGCAACGATGGGCTGGCCATGGGACGGGACCATGCAAATTTTCGGAGCCATTCCACCAATCGCATGTCCAGGTTTTGACTGACACTTCTGGATGTGCCAGAGGGCATAAAAAGGCGAAGCAGTTCCAGTCCGTCGCAGTCTGGGCTTGGATTTTGTGGAGGGTGGTTTAGTCAGGGCTGGATTGCTGCGCTCTCTAGTTTCGATTTCGCGGTCGCGCTAGGCAGGGACTCAGGGAGTGAGGGAATTGAATTTAATTCTCGCAAAACATACGAATTTCTTTTATTTCTGGCTGTGGGGAATAGCAATTAGCAACTCAGCGTTTATTCTTTTTTGTTTTCGAAAGAGTTCCGTTTTTTATTTTCTTTGCTATTTGCTTCAAGGGGGAGGGAAGGTTTGAGCGGGAGGGGAGGGGAGTGCAGATTGGAAATATATTATTTTTATTTTACACTACCATACTATACCATTTCTTTTCTATCCCAATTTCCCACCGAGTTCATTTACTTTGCAAAGGTCCTTTTACCCTGCGCCTACCTACAGCTTTTTTGCTGCTTTTGCGATTGGGGTTTTGGAAGGGAATCCAGCAACCCTATCCTACCCTTAGCAGCTTATAGTTTTATTTATACCTTACCATTCATTTTCTATTCTACCTACAGTTTAGCAAGTGGCAGTACTAGTGCTAAAGGGGAGGTTGGAGGCTGTGGATTAAATTATTTTAGAAGTTGAACTATTATACATATACATACAGAGTAGGCAGAGTCTCCCTTGCCAACCAGTGCACTCAAAGATCTCAATTCAAACACATTTGTATTGGCATTGGCATTTGGCAACAAGGCTAGGGCAGCTTCTATAGAACATTTTACAATTTCATTTTACTTATAGATAATTAGATATTCTTTCTCTTGTCCAACAACACCTCACCTCATTCATTTTTTGGAATTAAGGCACTCAAACAAACATTTGTTGAAGGGCAGGCACCCAGCCACTTTATAGACCTTTTTCTACAATTACATCTTTGAAGAAGTTACCTGTGCATTATTTGTGTGAAAGTTGGGTGCTGCCAGATCTTGCAAACCCCTTGCTTCTATTACCTCGGTTTTTGTGCAGTAACTTGTTGTAACTTACATCTGTGAAGAAGTTCAGTTACAGTTCTCCTAATTACACTTGCCTTGTGAAACTTCTTTGCCAGGATTGGCAAACCCCTTCCTTCTACTAGATTGGTTTTTGTGCTGTTTTTGTGAGTCAACCTCACTCATTTACTTTTGCCACCAGGCTACATAAACAATTACATTTTTGAAGAAGTTACATTTCTCTTTGCTACACTTGCCCTGTGCTGTGCATTGAGGAACTTGTTTGCCAGGATTGGCAAACCCTTTGCTCCTATATCCTTGTTGGTTGTGTTGTTTGTGGTGTTCTTGTTGTGAGTCCATCTCACTCATTTCCTTGCCACCAGAGCCTACATACACAATCCAATTATTACTGTGAAGAAGCTACAGTTCTCCTCCTAATTACAGTTCAATTGCGCAGCAGGGCATTGAGAGACTTGGGTGCCAGGGTTGGCAAACCCCGTGCTCCTATCCCCTTGTTTGTGCTGCTGTTGCTGTTGTTGTGAGTCCATCTCACTCCTTTCCTTGCCACCATAGAGATAGTCCTCCTCCTTGTATAGCCTAGTGGGCTGGGCTGTGGGCTGTAAAACTTAAGTCAGAGCAACCCAGAGCCCTATGCCATTCCCATCCTATTCCCTACCAAAACTATTCCTGGCTGTATACTAGCTACTAGGTACGTAGGTACAACGTAGCTTTAACCACCTCAGGCTCTAACTGTAGTGCTCCTAATGCTGCTGACCAATCCATGACCAAAAGCAGGGTTGCATTGGCTTTGGCTTTATTGCTGCTTGTCCTTTACGTGTGTGTGACTTTGTCTGTGAAGTGTGAATGCGAACTGAAGCCAGAAGGACCTTGGAGATGGGGGGGTCAATTTGAGAGTACTAGAGGAGTAGAGTAGACCCCTCATCCAGATTTGGGGAGGAACGGAATGTCTTTCTCCTGCTGCCTCTGAGAGAGGTGGAGGGGAGATGGGATGGATTCAAAACCAAACAACGAAAAAGTACAACAAACAGGCACGTCAGCCAGACCAAGTAGGGTGGCTGCTGGCTGGTTCAGCATCAGCAGATTCAGCACAGCAGCAGACCAAGAGGAAAACGAAAGAAATGCAAATTTGTTTCTACCCCACTTTGTTTGCTTAGGATGCACTAGCCTTGTAGTACAGCAACAAGTCCATCACCCAGGCAACTGTATTTCGCCTGCTCGTTTGCGGGACCCGCGCCCGCCCGCGCGCCTGCGTGCTAGCCACTCCCCCTGCCGCTGCCGCCGCCCACGCATGTCCCCCCGCGCCCCTGCCGCCCGCGCTACGCCCGCAAGCCGCCCACAAGTCTCGATCGGACGTCAAAATGCGCGAAATCGCGGCAGAAACGAAAACGAAAAAAACGAAAAACGAAACGACTAATTTTTTTCGATTTTTCGCGAAAACGTAAACGAAACGACTCGGACCCTAGCCGAAAACGAACACGAAAATGAAGTTTTTTTTCTGAGTCGTGCCCATCTCTAGTTCCAAGTGCTAGAGAATATGCATTTGCATATGGGCAGAACCATATTTGAATCTCTACTCAGTCTTGAAGCTCATGGATGACCTTGTGCCAGCTAACGTCATCTCTTGGCCTGAGGTAGAGCCATATGTATATGGCCCCTCGAGCTCTCTCCCCTACTAGTTAAGCACGGGTCACACAGGACTGGCACATTCAGGGAAAGGCTGGGGAGGATGCCTCCGTCTGAATGCAGAGCATCTCTATGGGTCCCATGCTGATTATTGGACTTTCCCATGTTTATACCCTCTGGAGAGAAGTAGAGGCTGCATATGCTGCTGTGGAAGGAGGTTGCGTGACTTCCTGCAGTTCCTCATGGCAATGGCCACAAAGACGTCCTTCAATTACAGCTGCCTGGGTCAAAGCCCAAGTTAACTCCTCCTAGTTACAATTCTGCTTGATAAATAAAAGATGGAATGGGAGGAGAAGGACTCTCTCTCTCTCTCCCCTCCCTCCCTCCCTCTCTCTTTGTGTGTGTGTGTGTGTGTGTGTGTGTGTGTGTGTGTGTGTGTGTGTGTGTGTGTGTGTGTGTGAGAGAGAGAGAGAGAGAGAGAGAGAGAGAGAGAGAGTGTACTTCAAACAAGCAAAGGAGCTTGCTTGATGTTGGTCCACATTGTATTATTATTCTCCTTTGATGCGATGGAAAGGACAGCTGAAAGCCATAACAAGACTCTGCAGGAAGATGTTTTCTTCTTCTTCATATGGATCAGAGACAGACACAGAGAAGGCATACAGCTGGTTTGGTCCCAATCACAGTCCCAGCTGGCAGATGATGATGAGTACTTTATTCTGGGCAAAACAGGGAAGAGCGAAACATTTGTTCCCCACCCCACCCTGCCCCATCCCAAAATGAATAATGGAAAGGGGAAAATCTGCTTACTGTAGGAGGAGGATGCCAACCTTGTGGCATCCCACTTCACAACAAGGGCAACGGGATGGCGGGATGGCATTTCTCTGCTTTCCTTTTGGAGCTTTGCACTAGGGAATGGATTACACAGCTACCATCGATTCCTGCTGGGGTTGACCTGTTTGGATTTTTTTTTTAAGGACTTCCACTCCCAGAGGCAGAACGCTGGGAGAGGGAGCCCCCAGTCAAGGATGGTTCAAAGAAGCCCTTCCAGCCTTCATGCTCTCGCCGGGACCTCCTGCTCTGAATGGCAAGAAAGTTATCCCAGTGTATCGAGAGGCTCCCAAGTCCCTCTGGGACTCACAAAGGTTCATAGGAGGAGCAGTTTTGTTCCAGGTGCCTTCTGTGCAACCGAATGGGTGTTGGTACTCACCGCCACTACAACTCCCCATGAACCTGTGAGTCCCTGATTCCTTCTTATTTCTATTCTGCATGCCAAAGCGTATAAGACACTGAGAAATGGCCAAGTACTAAACATACCTCTTACATTGCTATGATGAGTTATCTGTGCATTGTTTCATGTTTGTGTCGATTTATTATGAGTGGTAGAGATGGGCATGACTCAAAAAAATAATTTTTCATTTGTCGTTTGTCGTTTAGGGGTCCGTTTCGGTTCGTTTTCTTTTTCGGGGGGTTTTGCACATTTTTCGTTTTCGTTTTGGTTATGAAATGAAACGGAAAAACAAAACGAAAGCGAAAATTTTTTGTTTCATTAGCATTCTTTTCAATGCAATGTGTCTGCCGTAACGAAAACGAAAAACACGGCAAAATTTTTCATTTCGTTTCCGTTGTCATTTTGCTTCTGAAAAAAAATTCATTTTCGTTTTGAAACAAAACGAAAAAACAAAACCGAAAACAAAATTTCACTGAGTCGTATAGTTAACAAAGACTTCATCTTTTCCAGTGAATGTCTTCATGACCTGCTAAGGGATACAAGCCCTCTACTGAGTGAAAACCTACACAATATTTCTGTGCTTCACAGAAGCCTAGATGTGGAATTAAACACAAGTTCCCCCTTTTTTGTTGATTTCTAGCCACAAATTGCCCCCGTATCCATCTTCGCTCCAAGCGGTGCATATGAGGTGGGAAAGATGCACATTTTCCCCCAAAAAACAAAAACAGTCCTGTCCTAATTTCAAGGATGTGGATGGAAGATAGCCTGGGGAACCTTGTGTACTCAGGGCTTGATTTCTATCACAGAAGAAAGAGGGAGAGTTTAAATGTACTGGTGGATAAGAAAAGGGACCGCAGCAGTTTCCACTTTTACAAAAGAGATCACAAGCTTCACCGGGGTTCGGCCAAGGCAGTCAAGTTAATAGAACGACGGCAGCTAGAGATTATTTTCTTCCAGGAGAGGCTCCCTCCCAATCGTTCAAACCAGGCCGTCCACAAGGAAGGCCCTTTGAGCCTGTTCAGATTACAATCCATTATTAACAATTACCGTTCTCCACCAGAAAGGGCCATGGCTGCTGCAGAGAAAAAAAGTGAAGCGGGCTGGAATTCAGAGGCAATGATGGATAATATCTTCAGCATTTCTCCTGCCCTGGAGAAAAGTAATCTCACTGTCTCTTCTTTGGAACAGAGTAACATTACTCTTCAGCACAAGGGTATAAACCTTCTCTTTCTTCTGTGCTAGCACTCACGGAATGAATCACGGGCATGGATGTTTCTGATACCAATGATCTCCCCCACACACACCACACACACACCTTCTACCAGATGATTCTGCCCCTCCCCTGCTGCCTCACTGACAATGGCTAGGGGTGTAGCTTGTGCCCCCCCAATAAAATAAAATAAATAATTGTATTGCAAAACGTTATGCAACCAAGGTACTCTTAAACCAAGGTATTATTGTAGCTCGGCCCATGTTGAAATGTATTTTGGCTGCTGCTATTTTTTTTAGTGCTCCCATAATGCTCTGTTACAGGAAATAGTTTATTGGGAATAGTGTTTTACTGATGCACCATCTTTACACAAGAAAGGAGCACATTGCACATGAGCTACATTTTTGGCTTCTGCATAGCAAAAGTGTCTCCTTCCCCACTCCCTTGCCATTAAAAAATCACCAATGACAAGAAGCAGAATATGGGCTTCTTTCATTTTCAGGTCTGTGGTTTAAAATCTGTAAGTGCACTGAACCAAAGAATATATCTGTGCAGAAAACTATTATTAAAATGCTTCATCGCTCAGGCATAAAATGCTGACACAGGGAAGTATTATCCTTCTGATGATGATTTTCTGCATTCGGCCCATCGGTAGCTTTCCCATTTGATCAGATGGCTTGCAGGAGATCCCTAATTTTAAAGGGATTATGAGCTATAGGGCCAGGTGTGTGTGTGTGTGTGTGTGTGTGTGTGTGTAAAGCTCCTGGGGGTCTACATATTGATGCCCAGCAATATTATGTCCTTTTTCTTCAAGTGGATGAGTGAGGAGGAGGGGGAGAGAGACCCTATCTACTTTTAACAGTTGTTTGGAAGAGAGGATTTCAGCACATGGAGCTTGTCATTAAATTCCTTTTCTGGACTATTAAAGTTAGAGAGGCTCTGTCTGCTTTAGCCAATGGCCACCCAAGCAGCCCCTTTCATTCAGTTCTGGAGATCTTTGGAATCTATGCAAATAATCCCATTCCATGCTGGATCTGGGATTCATCCCATTCTGAGTCAGACCCATACTAGGCACTCTCCCCTGCCAGCTTTATACTCCCAATTAGGGATGTGAATGAGCACTTGACGGTTTTTCTTTATTCCTGTGATATTTGGAGATTTCACCCTGATGGGGACTCGCCCTGAAACCCCTATGGAGACAGAGGAAAATTCCAAGAGCAATAGTTGAGAGAAATGACCAACGTTCTTTTCAAATCCCCTTCTCATGTTTTTCCTGCTTAGAGTTAAGCTGCCTTGCTTTAGCCTAGATCATATTACCATCCACAAAATGCATCTTTTTTGCCGTGCTTGTCAATTTCAGGCTCCTTGGCTGGTCAGTTTCAGAGGGCACTTCAAACAGCAACTGCTTTTTGTTTTGAATTGCCTTCTGCCCTCCCCCGGTCACGTGGTCGCTGAAGCGATTCAGCATTCCACACTTGGGCGTTTTCTCATGAACCAGCTTCCCCGTCCGCACTTTGCAAAACCGCTTTTTGTTCTGATTTTGTCTGTCATTTCCCCATCATCTGCTTCTATTTCGGAATATTATTTTTAGGGTAACGTCATGCCGTTGCTCTTCCATTCTAAGTAATGTAGCTAATTTTCTGCTTTTCCAGCAGCCGGATAAAGCATACAGAGGGTGAAACCCAGAAAAAAAACACGGTGCATAGTGTCCACAGTTTCAGCCAAATCGTTTTAAAAAGTGGTCTAGAAATCAGTTTTAAAAAACACCACCCCTGGCGGCCGTCGCAAGAAAAACTGACACAGCGGCCGAAAAGGGGCATGACCAAGGGGACTCCACAGAAAAAGCGATTGGAAATGCGGTAGGTGATTTTTAAGGCGATTTGACTTTAAGCAAAAGGTGATTCAAAACCTAAGTGTGATAGGGCTCTTCAGTGTAGAGGGATGCAATAGGCAAGAGGGGCTAAAATGGAATCCTGACAGGATTGGCATCACACCTTGTGCAGTGGCTAAAGAATGATGTGCAATCAAGGACATTTTGTTGACCATGGGATCCCAGTGGAAAGGGTGGGGGTACAGAAAATCATGTCGAGAGCTGTAGGGCTGAGAAGTATACAGAGCTTATCGCAACCTTGCAAAGTTGTGTGAGCTTTTTTTTTTTTTTTTGAAAAGCAACTGAGAAGAGCTTCATGCAACACTGTGTAATAGGTAGCTTCACCATGAAATCCACAATTTCTTCATGTACCTTTATTGTTTGTCTTCTTCTTCTTGGGTTTCCCCACAGGTGTGGAGTCCATTCTTTGCCCAGTTGACAGCATCTTCAGGGTGCAGGCCGACAATTTGCATGTCCTTATTGACAGTGTCTGGCCAATTCTGTTTTGACTGCCCACATGGCCACCGGCCATTTGTTTTCAGGTGGCATGCAGTTTCGACAATGGAAGACACTGGTCTCTCTCACTTTTTCTGTAATTGATATCATACCTAGTCTTCGTCAGATAGTATCATTTGTTTGTTCCCGCACAACACTCTGTGCCATACAATGCAAATGGGCAGATGTTCACCATGTGTAAATCTTAGAGCTGAGATGGGTCGGCATTCGACTGTCTCAAAGCACCCCAGTGACTTCTCACCAATGCAACCAGGCTGCATTCACCATTGCTTGCACATCTCCCTGATGCCAACATTGCTTTGGAGATGGGAGCCAAGATACTGGAAGACAGCCAGCTTCTTTAAGTTGTGTCCATTTCTTTGGAGCGTTTCATGGGTGATTACTGCCCCTAAGCACTCAGTAAAGAATTATGCTGCAAGTCTTGTGTGATGGATGGTATCAATGACTATTATAAACAGGAGTAGCAGCAGTACACAGCCTTGGGGTGCTCCAACTGGAAAACTGTTAGAGGGGCCCACCGAGCACTTATTTATTTATTTATTTATTTTTGTATTTATATCCCGCTTATCTACTACATGTAGTACTCTAAGCGGCTAACAAAGCAATAAATGCAAATCAGCTACAAAAAACATCAAATAAAACAAAATCAACATGAACAATAAAACATCATAAACATATAAAAAAAACCTCCAGCATCCCAGCATGCGGAGGGACAAATCCTAGCAGATTAGAATTAAACAGATGGCGGGGAGGGGAAAAAACAAAACTAACTAAAATCGCCAAAGGCCTCTCGGAACAGAAAAGTTTTTAAAGCTTTCCGAAAGGCCTGCAGGGACTCTGCAGAGCGCACTTCGCTAGGGATGGAATTCCATAAGGAGGGGGCTGCCACTGAGAAGGCCCGGTTCCGAGTAATCGTCTTCCGGGCCTCTCGTGGAGTGGCAACCTGCAGCGAGTGCACTCGCACCTGCCGAACAGGACGGGCCGAGGTGGATCGCTGGACGATACGCTCTGTCAGGTAGTCCGGTCCCAAGCCATGGAGGGTTTTATAAACTAAAACCATGACCTTGAATCTAATCCGGGCTGCAACGGGCAACCAGTGCAGGCGGGCCAGAACTGGGGTGATGTGGTCATAACGACGCACACCAGCCACCAGTCTGGCCGCCGCATTCTGTACCCGCTGCAGACGCCGGAGAAGAGTCAAGGGCAACCCCATGTAGAGCGCGTTGCAGTAGTCCAGTCTCGAGATCACCAGTGCTTGGACCACTGTTCTCAGAGAGGCAACATCCAGGTACGGGCGGATTGCTGCTGGTGTTCTTTCTGACCCAGTCAATGAGTGGTTCTGGCACCCCATGTTGATGGAGGGCACACCAGATTGGTTGATGTGGAACACAGTCAAATGCTTTCTCCAGATCTAGGAATGCCTTTCTGTGTCCAATGATTAGCTCCTCTCTCTGTGTTTTCTCTGTGACCTGATGAGTTAGCAAAGATGGCGTTGGCCGTTCTACATCTTTTGATGAAGCTGCATTGTTGATGGAGAGTTGACTCAGAGAGCTTCAAGGACTGGTGATGAATTTGCATCAGCAATTTTAGTCACCCTAATTTCCTTCCTGGCCTTAATTAATTTTTTCAATCGATCAGTTAACCCCTACTAACATGAACTTGTGCATTTATTTTCATCCTCAGTTCTTATCTAACATCCACATTGGCCAAAATCTTATTGATGTTCATATAAGCCAGAGCAGCTAATTGCACCTAGTTGGTGAAGCAGAAGTGTGTGTCAGTTTCATGCCTGATTATACATCTGATTGCACAAGCCAGGTGAGGCTGAGCAATTAGTCATTTAGCCACAAATAGCTAGGGCTAGTTTCTCAAACCTTGCACAAGCATCAGCAGGATTCCAATCATTAATGCATTTTCCCCAGGTACATTTTTAAATGCAATTGCCCTTAACATCCACATGTTTGAATGCAGAGTTCCCTAATATGCAGATTCTGTAAGCAGTTTTAGAAAAACATGGTAAAGTAGGCAAACGTTCTATAATTTTTATATTGACTCAGGAGGTGCCACTTAATTCAGATTATTTGAAAAAAATATTATTAACTGAGCAGAACATCCCTCTGGTAGTCAAACAGATACTCGGGGTGGAAGGAAATTCTTTGAAACAACTGACACATGAACAGAGAGAAAAATGAACAGAACGACAAACAGGAAATGGGGGGGGGGAGAGAAAATAAAAGCCAAAGTCCTTTTGACACTTGTTCTGGGAAAGAACACTAATTTCAAAGCAGCCATGAGGAACTGCATTATTTCAGTTGTTCCACAAAGATTTGATTATTGACAACACTGGCTGATACTTCACGTCCCTCTCGCTGCAGTTCGCAGCCCCACTGGAGACCGGTTCGAAGGAACGTAACCTCATGTCCTTGTGGGGTCAATCCGAGTTCGAAGGAACGGAACCTCACGTCCTTGTGGGGTCAATCCAAGTTCGCCCCGACCATGCCCCCTGAACTGCGCTCCAAGTGGGGTGAGAGATTCCCATCCTGGAGCTCGGGAATCTTTTCAAGCCACTTCTCGGTCCGTTTTAAAAACCGATTTCAACACGGAGGCAAGTTCACCTCGGCTCGAGGAAGGACGTGAAGTAACCACCAGAGTAAATCTTGGTTCCAAATGAAGTACGTATTAGTGCTACCAAAATATGAGCTGATCTTCTCTGGCTTCTAGGCTCATTAGATTGGCCGTAGTTATTATTATATCTCCTAATTTATGGAGTATGTTCTTTGGTAGATCTTTAAAAAGCCCATAAACTAAGTGCTTACATAGTGCTCCTGCATGTAGGAAAAAAAAACTGTTAGACAATCTTTTGACTTACCCTTTGACAAGAACATTGTGCTAAGGTTTATATGCCATGTAAACCTTCGTCTTAATAAGGGTCTTCCATTTGCATTATGGGCAGCAACAGTAAATCCTGAGCTAGACAGCAGTGAGAACTTAATAAAGCCACTGAAATCCTTCCAAGATGTAAATCCTTCCAACAATTCATACTAGAGGAAATGACAGGGTTACCTTCAGAAAGCAATTCTAGCCTACTCCATGCAATTTGGAAAGGTTTGGGGTTCAGGGAGCTGAGTTATGAAGCTCCAAAGAGGGGGGCCCTAGGGGAAATAACCTTCTAATTGGAATATGATGCTGATCAGGTGAGCAATAGTGCTGTCTCTGCTTCCCATATGATTCCACTTAGAAGATTTTTTTCCTAGGTGAGCCCCTTTGGAGCTTCATAACTCAGACTCCTTACCCCAAATGTTTCCAAACTTCAGGAAGTTCCCTAAAAATTGTGTTCTGAAGGTACCTCTGCTACTTTGGTGCACCATGGTAAGCATTTCTGAGTGCATATTGTTTTAAAAACAGGCACTTGAAAATTATTTTTAAAAACTGCAGTCAAAATGTACAAAGAGGTTTGGAGCCATGCGCCATTAAAACAAAATCAAAACTAGACTATGGGTGATACTGTCATAGGCTGCTAGTAGAAAATTTTTTAAAAGTTGCTGAGCTTCCGAGAGCAGGCTGTCTTTTTCAAAGCAGCTATAGAAGTCCAAACATGGTAAGGGATGTAATTTGCCAAGAGAGAGTTCTTAAAAAGTTCACTTGGCAAGATGGATGCCAGGCTTCTTCTCGGAAGGCATGGTCCAATGGGGCTGGACTTTACAGGCTAATTCAAACAAAGAGCTGCATGTTATGGGCATCTCCCTTACAACCATCATCTCTATTGGCTGTTCGAAGCATAGAGCTCCTGGTTGGGCAGAATTTAATTACCTTGGGGCTCCAAAGTAGCAGGGGTACCTTCCAGAAACAATTTCAGGGAGCCCTCTGAAATCTGGAAAGATTTGGGATGTAAGGGGATTTAATTATGAAGCATTAAAGTGGCTGGGGGTAGTTAATTGGCAAAGTGTGCTGGGAGCATGGAGGCAAATCAGGGAGTTTACTCTATGGTATTAACTCCCTAATTGCCTCCATGCTCCCAACACTCATTGCCAATTTACTTCTTTCAGCCCCTTTAGAGCTTCACAATTAAGTCCCCTTACCCACAATTCTTTCCAGATTTCAGGGGTTCCCTAAAATCCCCCCACGTACCCCAACCTGTCAAAAAGCCCCAGCTGGGAGGCGGGGGATGGGGAAAAGGCAGAATGGAGCAGTTTCCCCCACCTCAGTGCTCCATTCTGCCTTTTGCCCCTCCCCGTCTACCAGCTGGGGCTTTTTGACAGGTTGGGGTTTGTAGGGGTGAACCCCTCCGTCCACACCCCAACCTGCTAAAAGACCCCAGCTGGGAAGCATGGAGGGGTGAAAGGCAGAATGGAGCATCCAGAGGAAAAATTCCTGCTCCTTTCTGCCTTTCACTATTCCTCCCCCCCCCCCAAGTACCAGCTGGGGCTTTTTGACAGGTTGAGGTGTGGGGGGGAGGGGTACCCCCTCTCCAAACCCTGACCTGTCAAAAGGCCCCAGCTGGTAGGTAGGGAAGAAAGAAGGAAGCAGCAGTAAAGTGAACCTCTATATGAATTTGCTGCTGCCTCCTTCCTTCTCCCATGCTCCCCCTCCTCCCAGGGAGGTTTTCTAGACAGGGAGGGCTGTGGGCACTGGGGCTGGCCCCACTGCCCACATTTCTCTCTGTCCAAAACACGCACACCCTGAGAGGAGAGGGTGGCAGGGGAGAAAGGAGCAGTTAGTCAGGGAATTTACTTCTGCCTGGCTACTCCTTTCCTCCTACCTGCCCACCTCCCAGCTGGGATTGAGCTATCAAAATCAGCTGGGAGGTGGCTGCAAGGAGGCTTTTGAATCCCCTATAGCACCAGCTAGAGGGCTGGTGCTGCGGGGGATTTGTTTCATTTCGTTTCATTTCATATTTTTTTTTTGAAAAGTTTTGTTCGTTATGGTACAAAACGATACACGGGGAGACGAAATGGAACACAATGAAACACAATTTTTCTGTTTGGTGCCCATCCCTAATCCATATCCAAATTACATTTTTGCACACTACTAATGTGTCCAGACATCATTGCAGCATTTTTGTACCTTTGGCCATAGAAGTGTTCCAGCTTAAAACCTTTCTGCATGTAGAGCGAATCCTTTGAAAAAGACCTGCCAGCACTGGGTTTGGTTTTGTGTTTTATTTATGTATGTATTTATCTATTTATTTTGGAAACAATGCATCCAAAACAATGAGGAATTGGTGGGGGGAGAGAGAGAAGGATATTTCAATGCATCATTGGCAACTTCTCAATTCCAACTTTGATGTTTGTAAACAAACTCTAAAAGGCAGGGATGGGGGATGCATTGATGAGGAACAAAAGGCTAAGCTCCACTAAGCAAATGATGAGTGGATCTCTTTCCCCACTTGTTGCAGAGAAAGGAGGAGGAGGAAAGGGAGCAGGGGAAAGAGCAGCCAGTTTGCGTGTATAGGCATGTGTGTGCATGTGTGTGCGTGTGTGTTCATACAGGCACACATGACAGTGTGTATGTATGTTTTGCTGTTGTGCGTGGAACTTTCTTCCCCCACCCCCAGCATGTTGCTCTCCATCTGTCTTCCCCGTCCTGAGTTGCAATGCAGGGACATAGATTAGCTGCAAATTACACTGGGAAAAGAGGGGCACTCAGTCCACTCAGTCCTCTAAAAATCTGGCACCTGACACTCCTTGACCCCCCCCCCACACACACACACTACGCCACTGCACCTCATTCCCCAAACATGGGAGCAGGATGCAGGGTCATTTGACTGCACACATAGCAGCTTGTTTGTGGGGGGTGGGATGGAGTAGTGGAATCAGCCATCAGGGGCGATGGTAGGGCACCCCCTGCTCTCAAAAATGAAAAAGCAACCTGGGAAAGCAGCTCACTTTGTGGCTGGGTGGGGGGAGACAAAGGTGGTGGTGGCAGCCAGTGGAGAATTTGAAAATGAAGGACATTATTTCCTCTCTCCCTGAGTGGATCTTCTAGTTATTGATCTTCTGTTTAAGAAAGGTAATAAAGTGTTTCTTTTTACATTTAGCTCATAAGAAGTTAGTTTAGTTGGCATAAAGCAGAATCTTATCCTCTCTCTCTCTCTCTCTCTCTCTCTCTCTCTCTCTCTCTCTCTCTCTCTCTCTCTCTCTCTCTCT
>JAHTLZ010000217.1:26615-37123 GCA_023846285.1 Phrynocephalus versicolor | reverse complement strand
GAAGAAGAAGAAGAAGAAGAAGAAGAAGAAGAAGAAGAAGAAGAAGACGACGACAAGGAAAACAGTAAATAAGGAAGAGGGAATTTATTACAGTACTTGCACTCAGGGATGTTGACAGGTCTTTCGGTCTGAGTCCCAAGTCTGAGTATTTGCTACCAAGTCTTGAGTCCCAATAGCCCAATCTGAATCCTGTTTAAAATGCCCATCATTGTTGGTGATGCCTGTAGCACGTTAGGTGTGAGAAAATATATCAAGTAAACAATTGCAAGGGCACAACATTTGAATTTTATTTATTTGGGTGACCGTTTCCCAGATATTTTATACATATTTTCCTTCTGATACCCTGGTAGCAGTTGTAAATAAACAAATAAATAAATGGCAACAGTAATTCTTTGGTTCGGAACTAAGTGATAAAAAGTAGGTACATGCTGGATTGTTTTCTTCTTCAGTTTCTTTGGGCGTAGAGTGAAAATTCAAACAGCTCAGATTTCTATTTTTTAAAATCACTTTTCTTTATTCACTATATTCCTATAATGCTAAACAAATTGCATGTAGAGAAGCAAACATGTCATGGTGGGCAATAGAGATGGGCACGACCAGGATTTTTTTTTTTTCGAGTTGTCGTGTGTCGGAGCCAGCCCGTTTCGGCTCGTTTCCGTTTGTCATGAATTTTTTCAAAAATTTGTCATTTCGTTTGTCGTTTTTCTGTCTGTCGTTAGTACTGGTTTGGGGGGGGGGAGCGGGCTCCTGGAGGCAGCTCTCTGGGGTGGGTGCCTCCTCTGGCCCGCTATGAAGGGAAAGCGGGCTCCTGGAGGCACCTCTCTGGGGTGGGTGCCTCCTCTGGCCCGCTACAAAATGGCATGCATAGCCAATTGGATATGCATACCAAGTTGCAGTGGTAGAGGCACCTCTCTTTCTTTCGGGTGCCTCTGGACCAGCCTACTGGTGTACTGTGCACTTGGGCTGGGAAGGCTCCCTCTGGGCACCCTGTGCCTCACTAAGAAGGGAAGTGTACTTGCGTGTGTAGTGCAATGCGAGTACACAAATCTGGCTTTAGGGTTAGGGGTTAGCGCAAGGGCTAGGCTTAGGGTTACAGGTAAGGTTAGGGTGAGAAGTGGGGTGCACCTCTGGGTGCCTCTCTGACCCACTTAGAAGGACAGTGTACTGGCGTATGGGTTAGGGTTCGGGTTCGGGCTAGGGTTAGTGGGCTTTTTATGCCCCACTGGCACATCCCAGAAGTCTCTCTGGTCAAAACCTGGCCAAGTGGCCATGCGATTGGTGGAATGGCTCCAAAAATTTGCATGGTCCACTCCCATGGCCAGCCCATCATTGCGCAGGTGTAGAAAAAATAAAATAAAATAAAAACAATAAAATCAATGGAGAGGAGGACAGAGGAGACATTTTGTTGCAAGAAAAACCCACTGCTACTGTAAAAAATCTGGCAGTTTTAAAATAGCAATTTTCGCATGTTTCTGTGGTGCTTTGGTGTGTTTTTGGAAAACGATTTCAATAAAAATATTGCGGTCGCGCCCCATTTTGGACCCCCCGCCCGCACTGCATGGCATGGCGAGTTGGTGAGACGACGAGGATGCCCCCCAGCCCCCACCAGAGCAGCCCAGGACAGGAGGGGGGGAGGCCGGGGGACCCCCCCCCAGAAACCACCCCTCTGGTAGGTGCACTCTCAGACAGGCAGGCATATTTTCGCCTGCTTTTTAGGCCGGGAATTGGGGTTTTTAAAACTGTTTTTCTGTGCTGCTTGAATGGTGGCGGCCGGCGGCGAGTCCGGCTTGTTGCGACTCCAGACGACGAGGATGTCCCCCACCAGAGCAGCCCAGGACGGGAGGGAGGGAAGGCCGGGAGCCCCCCCCCAGAAACCACCCCTCTGCTAGGTGCACTCTCAGACAGACAGGCATATTTTCGCCTGCTTTTTTGGCCGGGAATCGGGGTTTTTTTACTTTTAAAAACTTTTTTTCTGTGCCGCTTGGCATCACGCGATCGCCGCGATGCCAGGAACGACAACGACAAATCAGACCCAATTTTTCTTTAGTCGGTTCGAGTTCGAGTTCTGGCGGAGTAATTGTCGTTCTTCGTTCCGTTACGTAACGGAAATGAGGAACGGAAACGGAAATGGGAATTTCGGTAAGTCATGCCGATGTCTAGTGGGCAAGAACTGGATCAGAAAGAAATATCTCTGTCATTACGTTCTGTTCCCTCCAAACTATATGATTAAAAAAACTGTTAGCAATATTTGTTGTGTCTGAATCTATTACCCCAAAGCATGGTTAGTTGTGTCTGAATCTGTTATCACAGCTATATTTCTAGCATGTGTTGGGCCCAATTTAATTTAGATTCCACCTGAAATCCTCATCCACCCTCAAAAATCCCTATCCGTTGCTGTGAATTCCAGCGATGTTGTTGCTAAGCGAGATGTATAATTGCATACCGCAATAACAAACCCAGGCTGCTGCTGAACATCAGAAGAACTGGAGCCAACATGGGGCCCCTGCAGGAAATATTTTTTTTAAAAAATGGAGATATCAAAATACTTGGTTAAATTCCCAAGGAAGCCAGCGTGGCATAATGGCTTGAAAGTTTTACCAGAGGCCAGGATTGCTCAGAGTAAATCCCAGCTTGGCTATGAAACTCACCAGTGCCCTTCAGCTCATCATAGTTAATTAGACCGCTACCACACTTTATATTTGAAATGCCTTTTCATTAAAGACAAATTCCTTTAAAAATCACTGTCCGCTTTTTAAATTGCTGTTTCTGAAGAGCCCCCTTGGCCACGCCCATTTTTGACCACTGTGTTGGTTTTTCTTGCGGCGACCACTGGGGGGTGTTTTTTTTAAATCGGTTCCTGCACCCCCCTTTTAAAGTGATTTGGTTGTATTTGCAGACATACTATGCCGCCTTAGGTTTAAAGCCTCTAGGTTTAAAGTGGTTCAGCCATTTGTGAATGGGGAAGCCAATTGCTGAGCAAGCACTGAAGTGCGGACGGCTGAACCGCTGTAGCCACCACGTGACCACGTGAGGAGATAAGGTGATGCAAAATAAAAAGCGTCTGCTCAAGGAAGTGCAGTAGCGGCCTCGGTCTAAGTACTTTACAGACATATCCAGGAAAGGGGATAAAAGAGCAATCTTTGCCAGCTTGAGATTACTAGAGTAAAGGTGTAATACAAATGCAACTAATGAATGTAAGTTGTGCAAAAACCACAGAAGTTTTCCTTAAAGATCCAAAGGGGTGGGGTTTCCCTGCCTGACAGCCACTTTTCCTCAAGGGCCTCCACAAAGTACAAAACGCCTCCGGTGGGAGAAATGCATGGCAAACCCACTGGGGCGGAGGTTTACAGAAAATGGCATTGCTTCACCGACCCGTTCAGGCTGCGAATAGAGGAGAAAGAAGGCACAGAGGGAGTGCCTCTCAGAGCAGGAGCACCCACCTGGGGACAAGCTGAGGATATGCTACAATCAACGTCATGGGGGGGGGTTCCCCCTTTAAAAAAAACCATTCTCAGAAATGGAAGGGTTCTAACAGATGAGTCACAGATGTTGTGCATACCTGCAGCCCACTGGTAGCTCATAGCCTAAGTAGGAGGTGCCTCTTCCCAGTGCTGTGGGATGAGGTGGGCCTCCCCCATTGTTCAGACTCAGGGCTGGTAGCCATTCAGCTTTCTTATGTTGGCTAAAACCATGATGGGTGGGTGGTGGGTATCATTATTGATGACAGAGTAAATCCCAGCCTTAAACTCACTGGGTGACAACTGGTGTGTGTGTGTGTGTGTGTGTGTGTGTGTGTGTGTGTGTGTGTGTGCTTGTGCGCGCTGTGCTGTGCTGTGCCATGCTTCTTTGTTTTGAAGAACTGGGGTGTGATATCCAATCCATAGCTGCCACAACTGCAACTTTAATAAGAAGCAACCACACTGCTGCCTGCAGCTCTCCTGACCTACATCTAAGAGTAACTTTCCTGTCAAAATACAACCTTTGGCCTTTAAGTTCTTCACACTGGTTCAAGTTTGACAGAGTCGGTTGTTCGTCCCCAAAAGTTACTGTTGTTTTTTTTGTTGTTTTTTAAACGGAGCCGAATGCTACAAAACCAAATGGGCTCATCTTCTCCTCTCTCATCTCAACACCTACAAGAGAGTGCTAAGAGCACCAGGTGGCAGCACTTGAGATAATAATGATGTTCCTCTGCTACCATAGAGTGAGGCCACCCTGTAGAAGTAACTAAGCATCACAGCTGCACAGTGAAAGGACTGGAGTTGTCATTCAGTTACAATGTTCATGTAACTTTCTGGCGAGAGACAAGAATAACTTGTAGGTAAGTACACAGTCCCTTGTATAAAGGAATTAATTCATTTCAAATGAAATTCTGTAAAGGCAAATTTGCCTTTGTACAAATTTCTCATAGGAATGCATTGAAAATGGAGTAATCCCTAATCGCGACCATTTTTATGTTGTACGGATTCGCCCCATAGGCAATTCTGTTAAGCAAATTTCCCCTATCTCTGGAATTTTTTTATGTTCTACAGATTTTATGTTATACAAACCCTTTGTTAATACAAGGGTCCACTGTAGTTAACTTCAAACAACTTGCTTCCCATCACGGCACCTGAATGTCACAGGTCCTCAGGGGATGTCTTCCAGAAAGACATTGTAGGATATTATTAAATGTCTTCTCGTTCCGGGCGACATGAGGACTGAACCAGAGAGTACTATTCCCCTCAAACAATTTAATTTTTAATTTTAATTTTAAATTTTTTTGGGGGGAGGAGCAGGGGGTCACCACAGTGCTGAGTGACTTGTGCTGCCTTGCAATTAAGATGGTAGATTTTGGAAGGTATAAGATGCTATGTACATATTTTTGGTTTGAGCATCATGTTCTCTGGGAACGCTCAAGTCTTTCTGTCTGGGGAAAAACAAAACAAAAACTTAATGGAGTGATTGGTTGTCCACACATTCATTATCTGTGGTCCATATGATCACTTTGAGGTCTTGACCGACCTCCTTGCTGCCTGCTTCTGTAGTTCTGGAGCCTAAAGCAGAACTCTGTCGCAGTCAGGAAATATCAAATTATTAACATTCATGCTCCAGTATATCGATGTTGTTGTTTTATCTCCTGCAAAAGCCTAATTCCCCCATTGAGAAGAGCTGGCCTCCTGAATAAGGGTGAATGTTGTTACAAGAACAGGACTTGTGAGGATTTTCAAGAGACATTAATGTTAATATCTATATGAATACAGCTCCAAGCTGACAGAATCCGATTGGTACTGACTGACTGGCTTGCTGTGAAATTACGAAACAATGCAAAAAGAGCACAATGATGAACATGAACAATTACTGACAAGCCTGTAATTGGACAACTGTTGGAAGCAATGCCAAAGATCTATCCAGGCCCCCTCCCTGGAAACTTCTAAAAGGCTATTAAAAAACAAGGTTTTTATCAGGCAGGCCTACCTGGAGTCAACATTAAAATAACAACAGATGTCTAGTCTTGAACTATCAGCTTGCAACTGTATTTACTGATGGGTCTAATGTGTCCAATGCTATTTTAATTACGGTTAATTATGTTGATGTTTATTAATCCATGACAATAGATTGTTAACTTGTGTTGTGCAGTTATTTTTTTTTTAACTTTAGTATTATGCTGCATTTGGTTTTTGAATGTTTTGTCTCTGGATGTTGTTAGCCACCCAGAGCAGCCTTTCAGCCAGATGGGCAGGATAAAAATGAAATCAAATAAATGAATACATAATAGATTTTCTGAACCCTCACTCAGTTTTCTGCTGCCAAAATTGCCAACTTCTCTGTCTGTCTGTCTGTCTGTCTGTCTGTTGTTTGATCATTTATATGGTGTATCCTTTCCAGCAAGTTCGGGGTGAGAAATGTGGGCATCACCCCCCCCACGCCCAGCTGAACCCTCAGAACAGCTCTCTGTGAGGCAGGCCTGGCTGAGGGAAAGTGCCACACTGGCCAGTGAGTTTCCTAGCCCAGCCCAATTGGGTGGGGGGAAACCTGGATTCCCCAAAGCCCAGTCTTACATACTGGGAACCATTGCTGCTTTCTTTCTGCTTCTGAAAGCCACTCAGATTTTTTTGGGCTAATACAGTGGTACCTTGTATGAAGGAATGAAGAGGGAACAGGTTTGTTCTCCATGGCTTCAGAAACTAGGACTCGGGGCAATGGTTTCAAACTACAGGAAAAGAGATTCCATTTGAACATTCGGAAGAACTTCATGACAGTTAGAGCTATTCGGCAGTGGAATATGCTTCCACGGAGGGTGGTAGAGTCTCCTTCTTTGACGGTATTTAAGCAGAGGCTGGATGGCCATCTGTCGGAAATATTGTGAAGGGGTTCCTGCTTGGCAGGGGGTTGGACTCGATGGCCCATGAGGTCTCTTCCAACTCTATAATTCTATGATTCTATGATTCTATGAAATTCTGTTAAGCAAATTTTCCTTTGTACAGATTTCCCATAGGAATGCTTTGAAAACGGATTAATCCCCAATCTCGACCATTTTTCTGTTGTATGGATTCGCCCCATAGGCGATTCTGTTAAGCAATTTCCCCTTATCTCCGGAATTATTTTTTCCTTTAAGCAGATTTTCTGTTAAACACACGGCTTGTTATATGAGGTTCTACTGTATTTCAAGGCCTTTGTGGCTTCCTCCCTCTTGGTCTCTCTGAGTTCGTCTCCTGGAGCATATACAGTGGTACCTCAATGTATGAATTTAATCCATTGTGAATGCATGCTCTTACAATGAACTACTCTTAAGTCAGGGAACCTATCTAAAATATTGAAAAAAATAAGTTAAAAAATAAAAAAAAAATGAAAAAAAAGTATTTGTAATTCGAGCAGACCATATCTAAAATTTGTAAGGTGGCGGTTAAAACGCCAACAGTCTTCCTCTCTTAAGTCAAATTGCTCCTAAGACAAGCTGATCTTAAGTCAGGGTACCACTGTAATGTCAAGCAATCCAAAGAAAGAAAGACAAAAACATGTGGCACCTTAAAGACTACATGTGGGCTTTTGTGGATTAAGTTCACTTCTTGACTTAGATGAAATAAAAGGAAATACAGAAGGAAATGGTGTGTGTGTGTGTATGTCTGTGTGTGTGTGTGTGTGTGTGTGTGTGTGTGTGTCTGTGTCTGTGTCTGTGTCTGTATCTGTGTGCGTCTGTCTGTGTCTGTCTGTGTCTGTCTCTGTGTGTGTGTGTGTATTTGAGAAAGATAGCATGGTTTTTCCACAGTTCCCCCTCAGCAACCATTCCAGGGGCAACAGAAGGACAATCATCACTGCCACTGAGCCAGTGAGCTCTGGCACCAGCTTGGAACAGAAACAAGATGGCTCCCCACGGTACTTAAAGCCACCACGCAGAACAAAATAAGACTTTATCCGCTCTTCCTGGCACTTCCTCTCCTGAGATTTGCCTCGGTCCCTGGTGATCAGGAGACGTGCAGCAGTTCCCTAAGGCTTCACCCAGAGTGAGACCTGCTCGCCCTCTGTATAGCAACGTTCACTTCTCCAGCTCCACTGTCCTCAGCTATCCAAGGGCCTCCTACTCCCTCTACTCATTTAATGCGCTTGTCACCCTTTGTGCCAGCAACCAACTGCATGTCCATGAATCCATGCCTGTTAAGTCCCTCCACAAAATTCACTGGCACTGGCTCCTTGCCTTCTGAAAATGCCGGCCACAGTGTCTGGCGAAACGTCAGGAAGAAAAACTTCCAGAATGCGGCCAAACAGCCCAAAAAACTCACAACAGCGAACACGGGCAAGTCTTTGGATCTGAGACGCATGCCCAAGTCCAAGTCTTTGGCACCAAATCCTGAGTCCCAAGGCCCATGTCTGAGTTTCAATTAAAAGCAAACTTTACCCCCCCCCACACACACACACGAAAAGTGGGAGGGGTGGATAAGTCTGAAGGTGTATGTTGAGCCCAAATCATTAAACAAAACAAAAAGCAAGTCAGAGTCAAGTCCCCGATTCAACTTAAGTCCAACTCAATGGCGAGTAACACAAATTGACTCTCTCCATCCCTAAAATTAACTTTTCCTGGGATGTCCCTACACCAGGGGTGTCCAAACTTTTTGCAAGGAGGGCCAGATTTGGTGAGGTGAAAATGTGTCCAGGCCGACCATTCATCCTGAAGTGGGGGAGAAAAGGCACGGTATCTTCAACAGATGCAAATGCTCTGGTTTTGAGGCGCCCAACAGCCCAGCAGCTGTTGCATGGCCCAGGAATCAGCCAACGTGCACCCAAGATGCACCATGGCTTGCATGCGCTGCCCTCCCTCGCAAGGAGATGGGTAAGTTGCTGCAGCAATGGAGCCAGGAGCAGGTAGGCAGGGTGGGTGGCTGAGGGGATTTATGGATTTACGGAGGCAGGGAGGGCAGGCAACCATAAAACTGCAAGCTGACATCTCTAGCCAGCACGGGGAAGGGCGGCCGGCGGGGATGAGTGACAGGCTGAGCTGGCGGGGAGAAGAGGCTGAGGGCCACTTGAAATTTTAAATTGGGCTGCATTTGGCCCCCGGGCCGGACTTTGGGCGTGCCTGCCGTACACCATCCTACAATTCATTTCCTACGTTTTAGCCAAAGCAGGTGCAAGGGAAGCACACAATTCTTCGTCTTCCATTTCTTCCTTCCTTTCTCCTGCTTTGTCCTTCCTCTGTCCTCTTGGTGTCTAATTTAGATTTTAAGCCCAGCATCAGGGCAATGGCCCTGTCACACCTGTTCTTTTACAAAATGCCATGCTGGTAGAGGATGCTATACAAAGAGCGATAGTAATAATCTGCTATGAAGTGAAATAAATGAACTCCTTGGAATCTGTTTATGTATACATTGATTTCCTCTGCTGACTAGGGATGGAGATGAGTAGCATGCTAAACTATTGTTCAATAAAATTAAGCACTTTCTTTCAAAAAGCTTAACACATGCACAACGCACAAAAAATAGTTAATATTTGCCCCAGGATTTCTCTGTGTTAATCGGCTCTGCGGGGACAATGACACATTGTTATGGGTGGATATCACGCAAAATGCATCTTTTTACCTTTCTTAATTTGATCCCATTAGTCCTCGTTATATAATTCCTTTTATTATGGGAGCTATGTATCCTGCTTCCTTGACTCATACATAGTCAATGGGGCCCTTTGTATGAATAAAGCATCAGGCCTTTTGGCCTCTATTAAATAATTATTTTCCCTTCCATCATGATGTTTGCATCTCTGTAGGCCATACCTGGCAGGATACAAAACAGGATATAGGCCTTCCATTTCTTCTTCTTCTTCCTTTCTAATTCTTCTGCACCAGTTTGTTTGTCAGTTGGTTGATTTGTTATACAGGACATTATTATCTGTTCCCTCCAATGATCTCCAGGCAATGTTCAAAGCTTCCCTCCTCCCCATTTTTTTATCCTCATAACAATCCCTTGAATTAGGCAAGGATGAAAGACCGCAGGCAGCCCAGGGTCACTTAATGAATTTCAAAGTTGAGCAAGGATTAGGATTCAGGTCTCTCAAATCTCAGCCTTACGTTGCACACCCACTGGTTCTCTTCCACCACTGCATTTCTCCCTCTGCCACTACCATGCTGTCAAGAGGGGATGCATCCACAATTTTCTGTAGGAAGCACTAAATCCAGGGATTAAGCCTTCATGGCTTGTCTGCCCTGGGCTAATTTCCTCAGGGTCTAGATGGGCTACATGAAAAGAAAGGTCACACAAAGTTCTCAGTCTCCTTTGGATGAGGTTTTGTTTGTGCAGCTGTAGTGTCAGCCCTTCCCTTCGCTGGGGTAAGAGTGTCTTCCTTTGTGTGTGTGTGTGTGTGTGTGTGTGTGTGTGTTGCATCATTACAGTCATGACCGACTCTTCGTGACCCCATGTCCATGGAGTTTTCTTGGCAGGAATACTGAGGTAATTTTTCCAGTTCCTACTCCAGGCGCCCACAGCGCCTGATATTCCCTGATGATCTCCCATCCAAGTACTAACCAGGGCCGACCCTGCTTAGCTTCCGAAATCAGGCGAGATTGGGTGTGCTTAGGGCATCTAGGCAGCTCTCTTCCTTTGTACCTGAGAGTTATCCCAAAGAAATGCACACATGTAACAAATCCCATGACTCAATACACACAGGAGGACAGTGGTGCCAAGTCAGTTATATCCTACCCCAAAGATGAGGTAAACTTGCTACTCTTGTTGTTTTCTGGATTTTAGGTTCCAGAAGCCACTGGCCCAGCATTGTCTGTGATTTAGAGATTGTGGAAGCTGCAGTCAAAAACTTTGGCCTGCAGAGCCAACGTCTTCCCAACCATTCCCTGCCATCTTGGATACCCACCATAGCCTGCCCATGTTCATCCCAATGTCAGAAAGACATGTTCTTCCTGACATTGTAGCGGGCAGACCTAGGAGTGGTGCTGCTGGAAGAAAAATAAAATCCCAGTTGTCTCCCATCCCCACCTATTGTCATTTCTAACTAGAGATGGGCATGACTCAAAAAAATAATTTTTTGTTTTT
>JAHTLZ010000217.1:14404-24615 GCA_023846285.1 Phrynocephalus versicolor | reverse complement strand
CAATGTTCTGCTCCCTGCTGCCCTCCATGCTTTTAGCCGCCACGGCCGCAGGCCTAGCCTTGCTATGGCCCCGGTCCCCCACCAGCAGCCAATTGTTCAGCTAGGCCCCTCCTCAAGTCGTGCAAGAACAATTTCATGCCCGCGTCCGACAGGTGCACCCCATCCGGCCTATACAGCTCCGTCTTGCGAACATCAAACTCTGGGTGACCCAGCACGGCCCCAAACTCCCTGCAGACCGCCCTACAAACCTCCTGATTCACCCCCTTTCTGGAGCGGTTGATCTTTTGTGGGTCACAGTCTGCCCTCCACACTTGTCGTGGTATCAATGTTGACCACAGAATTCTGCAGGCCGGGAACCTGGCTCGCCAATCCTCCAGGTCCCTCACGATCTCCCATATCAATGACTTGCCCGTCTGGGTAGTCAGGTCATTTCCCCCTAAATGAATCATTAAAAAATCTGGTGGCACGCCCCGGGCCGCCATGATGGCCGTCCCCAGGAACTCACGCCACTTCATCCCCCGTTTCCCCCACCATTCGATTACGGCACGACTACCCAGCCCCAAATTTGGTCCCCAACCGGTTCTGCGGACGTACTTCTCCGCCCAGTATACATAACTGTGCCCCACAAAAACAACCCTCGCCCGGCGGGTGCTGCCCTCTGCTCCTGGGAAGACAAAATCAACACATTAACTGGCAGTCACACATTTGGTCCTGGAGGGATAACAAAACAGGTTAAATCAGCGGCAACGGACGCACATACCTCTTGTAACAGGGTGAGGCCCACCTCCCCAGCCGGCGGATAGCGCCCTCCTCATATCCCACAGCCGCGGCCGTCGAGGCCGCCCCAATCCTGAACGAATGGGTGCCAAACCGTAATGCCCCCAGCCCCAGGGTCCCCAAGACCCTGTTGGTTAGGGTCGCGAACTGAAATTTGGTCAAGGGGCGCCCGTCCCGGTGCACGAAAGCGTACTCCCCGGCCACCCCCCGCAGTGCCAGATATTCCCTCATGGCGGCCACCGGGCATATCCCCCGTATGGAGCACGGGCCCAGCACCAACTCCGCACCCTTCCCCCTCTGGTCCGTCTTGGACCTCCTGATCTTCACCACTAAGGTATCCCCCGTCAGCTGGATATCGGCCACGCCTAGGGCCGTGTAGGACGAATCTTTCCCGCTCACCGCCACAAGCTCGCTGACACGCAGGGCGCCAAAAAAGGCCAGCAACGAGGCCGCCCGGAACAGGGACACCTCGTAGCTATCCCTGCACACTTCTGGCCAACTGGCGCTCATGCGCTCCAGGAGCCGTGGCGACAGCGGGAAGCGGGTGTCAGGGACCCTCCCCCTCATTCTGAACCAGCCGGCTACCATTCCCTGCACCCGGAAGTCCCTCGTCGTGTCGGTGCATCCCTTTAATCTAGAGAAGAAGGCCAGAGCGGCCAGCTTCCCCTGCAGGGACCCGGGCGCTAGACCCTTACGGTGCAAATATACCAGGAACCTCTGCAAGTGCTCCACAGGCAGTGGCCAGTGTTGGGCAAGCCCCTGTTCCTCCCGGAAAGCTGAAAACTCCCCCATCACCGCCGAGTATCCCCTCTGTGTTCTTGGGGCAACGGAGCCTTGTAGGGCTCCGTCGGCCTCGGCTCGCCAGCCTGCCATACCTCCAATGGGATCTCCACAGGGGACTGGGCCGCTTCTGGGGCGAGGGCCCGGAAACGCTCTGCCTGTTGGCGGGACAAAGCATCGGCGATCTCATTGTCCACCCCCGGCACGTGGCGAGTGTGCACCACTATGTTAAACTGCAGCGCTCACAGCACAAAAGCCCGCACCAGCCTCATCACTCGGGGGGAACGGGATGTCAGGTTGTTGATGACATACACCACCGCCTGATTGTCGCACCAGAAATGCACCACCGCATTGGCCCAAGCCTCCGACCAGATGTAAAGGGCTGCCCAGATGGGAAATAATTCCAAGAAGGTGAGATCACGGGTCACGCCCTCTTCCCGCCACTCTTGGGGCCAGACCCCGCAGTACCATTCGCCCCTCCAGTAGATGCCGAATCCCAGGGTCCCCGCTGCATCAGTATGGACCTGGAACCGTGCACCCAACCGGAGCTCGTCCCTCCAAAAGGAGACCCCATTAAAACCCTGCAGGAAAAGGCCCCATACCGCTAAGTCCTCCCGCATGTCCCTTGTCACCCTGGTCCTATGGGTGGGCTTCCGCAGCCCGCTCATAGCGGCGCAGAGACGGTGCAGAAATGCCCTGCCCGGGGCCACCACTTTGCATGCAAAGTTAAGGTGCCCCACCAGCTCCTGTAGTTCGCGCAGGGAAAGTTTTCTGCGCTGTATAGCGTGGCTCACCCTGTCTCGTAGGGCCTGCAGCTTATCCTGGGGCAGCCTGCAAGCCTGTTCTCTGGTATCTATTTCAATACCGAGGAATGTAAGCACCTCGCTGGGACCCTCTGACTTCTCCTCAGCCAGCGGGAGGCCGAGCTCGCCCACCAACGTCCGGAAGCTGTCAAGCAGGCCCCGACACCTGCCCGTGCCGGCCGGGCCACAGAACAGATAGTTGTCTAAATAGTGGGCCGTGCTGTCCCAGCCCGTCTTGTGGCGGAGCCGCCACTCGACAAACGAACTGAAGGCCTCGAAGATGGCGCAAGACACGGAGCATCCAAACGGCAATGCCCGGTCCACATAAAACTGGCCCCGGAACCTAAACCCTAGCAATTCAAAATCCAAGGGGTGTACGGGGAGAAGGCGAAAGGCCGACTTGATGTCGCATTTCGCCATCTCCGCCGCAGGGCCGCAGGCGCACACCATGAGCACCGCGGCGTCGAAGGACGTGTACCTAACCGAGCACAACTCAGGCGGTATGCCATCATTAACGGACGCGCCTGACGGGTGCGATAGGTGGTGGATCAGGTGAAACTCACCCTGGGCTTTCTTCGGCACCAAGCCGATCAGTGACACCCTTAGGTTGGGCAGCGGCGGGGTCTGGTAAGGGCCAATTACTCGGCCCTCCCTGACTTCCTTAGCTATCTTCTCTTCCGCCACCCCCTCCGCCAGCTCCAGGGACTTCAAATTCTCTGCTAACTGTGGGATACGATCCCCGCTAAACGGAATACGGAAACCCAACTCGAACCCCTTAACTAAAAACTCTGTGGCGGCCCTGTCCGGGTATTCCACCGCCCAACCCCTCAAAACGTCCAGCCTAATTGGGCTGGGCCCCAGCAGCAGGTGATCCTTCGGGCCCACCCGGCTTCTTAGGCCCGCCTCCGTCTCGGGTTCTACCCTGTGGTGGGCGGGCCTTGCCGCAGGTAGCGGCTGGGTGTGACGCCCCACAGAAGGAGCACTCGTGCTTAAAACGGCAGGCCTTCCTATTGCAAACCCCTTGCCGATTGTATTCCCAACAAACCAGCCGGACTTGAACCGGCTGGCCCGCTGCGCAGGCGGGTGTGTAGGCTGGGGCCTTCCTAATAGTGTGGCCACTATCGTATCTATCTCCCATGGGCTTGTTCGGGGTCATGAACTGCAGCCAGAGCGGGGGAAGGGGCTCGTCCCATCGGACGAACGGGTCGAGGGCCGCCCTACGGCGGAACTCTTCATCATAGAGCAGCCAGCAGTGCCCCGGGTAGTCCACGAAGGCCCTATATATGATGTCAAGGTATTTCAGCAGGGCCTGCGCCCTCCAAGGGTGAGCTTGCAGCGTGAGGGACATAAAGATCAAATATGCCGGCAACCACGCTGCCCAGGAGCGCTCCGGCTTCTTTTTGAGCCTGCGCTCCTTATCCACAGGGTCCTCTTTATCCATCTCCTTAACATCCAGCTCCCTGTTCAGCAAGCTAAAAATATCCACATAGTCCCCCCTCCAGATCTTCTCTCTCGTAGCCTGCGTTAAATGGTGTCCAAACGGGGAGGCATAATCCCCATAGGGCATAGCGGCAGCTGCCACCCCTGGGTAACCCGGGGCAGCCGGCGCGCCCATCCAAGGCGCCCATCCCCCTGCCATGTGACCCGCCCCCGACCAGCATGGTGTGGGGCGGATGGCCAGTGCGACAGGGCCCCCAGGCAGCCCATGTGACCCATCCCAGGTCCCCCCATCGCGGATGTAGGCTGGCCTGGCTTCGGCCCCACGGCCGGGGGCGACGCCCCAGGCGTCCAGGGTGGGAGCGGGCCCCACGCCGGGAGCACCTGAGGCGGGCCTTGGGCCGGCCATGTGCCTGTCGCTTCATGCCTAGGCATCACCGCCCCGGCCGGGGCACTGCCCGCTGGCCAGGGCCATGTAGTAGTGGGCGCTTGTTCAGGTGCGCAAGCCAACTCACTGGGGGTTGCTGTCTCCGCCGCCATCACGTTGGCTTGGACTCCCACTGTTCCGGCCATCTCCATGCCCTCGTCTTCATCCGAGTCAGCTGGTCCTGAGCGTGGCCGCTTCGTTGACTCTAGCGGCTGGCCCGTCGAGGCCGATGTCCCTGGCAAGGCATCCAGCTGCTCCAATGCTGTAAAGCGAGCCGACATGTCAGCAATCTTTTCTTTCAGCTGTGCCCGTTTGCGTGCCTTGGCCGGCCTAGTGCCAGCCCGAGGGGCCTGCTGTGGCTGGGGATCCTGCCTATCCACCCCCTTGGAGGCTTCCAAGGCCTTAAGGCGCTCCTCCATCTGGTGCCATATGGGCCAACTTTCTTCATCCGACCCTTCAGGTGAGCTTGGCCCTGGTTGCAGGGCCGGGTGGGGCGCGGGCTGTTTGCCCTTGCTCCGGCCCTTGCCTTTCTTCGGTGCCATGATCAACCTGTATGCCTATCAGGCCTCCCCCCTCCCTGGTCCTCAACCCAGGCTACGAGGAGGCAGGCACACGCAGGAGATCCTGCAGGCCGCAGCCGCACGTCCTTCACCCCTACCCAACCACAGGGAGTCTGAGGCAACAAAGGGGGGAGCCCTGCAGGCCGCAGCCCTCAGCCCCTTTCCTTATATGGAGCCAGCGGGGGGAAATGCGAGGGGGGGTGAAAGAGGACACAAGCGAGTGCGCGGGGGGAACAGGCCAGGTAGGCCCGGTGAGTGGGGAGAGAGGGGGGTATCGGCGGCGAGTTGCACGGGCCGCGCCCGCCGGCGCGACAGGCCCCCTGGCCGGGATCACCACTCAACCCCCACCCGACCGAGAGCTCCGCCCCAGGCCCCAACCCCCCAGGACCGCTTAGGCCACCCGCAGGCCCCGTCCCCCGCGAGTCCCCCGTTCGGCTTCCCCGCCGGCTCGGCTGGCACCGGCTGCAGCCGCCACGCTCCGTGGCGCGGCCGCACCACCTCCGCCCAGCCCAAGGTCCCCCTCACTCAGGGGGGGTAGGGCCGACGCCGCTCCCCCCAATCCGCTCCCCGGCCTGAGCCGGGGCTCCTCCTGCGTCCCGCGGCCTCCGCTCCGCCGCGCCGAGCCGCCGGGCCGCCGAATCGGCCGCCGAGGTTGGGGCGCTGCCTCAGCCGCGGCCGCCAACCGTCTTCGCTCCGCGCGGCCACCCGAGCTCCTTTGGCTTGCAGCGGTAAGCCCCCGCAGGCTCCGCAGCCCGTCACCGGGCCCACCGGCCCGCTACGGGGAGGCCGCTGTAGGCCGCCCCAAAATGGCACCTGCCACGTGGCTCAGCGAGCCCAAGATGGCGGCGCCGAGCAGCGTTCGTCCGGAGGTGCTCCTCCGAACGCTGCTCAATTGCAACTGGTGGCTGGGGGGAGGAGCCACCCTTTATAGGGCGCTCCTCCCCCTGCCCATGCAGGACTTAGGGTCCTGCCTCGCCTCCTTGCCCTCCTTGGGCGGGGCAAATCGGCTCCGCGGGTGGACGAGCCGCCCGCAGAGCTAGCAGTGCCATGAAACAGTACTCTAGAGCAGCTTTCTTTAAGCTTGAGCTTTTCCAATGTATGGGACTACAACTCCCATAAACCCTGGGTGGCGTTAGCCATCCTTAAGCTTGGCACTTGTCATCGGTCTGGAAACAATTGATTGCTATACAGATTACAGTTACTAATAGAAAATGATTTTCTTCCCCTCCCACCGAAACACTCACCCACACTGAATTCTGGTCATTGGGTTATTTCACAGATGGCTGCCAGTTTCTGAAAAAGATCAATAAAATGATCCATCATGAAACAGTTTCAAGCCAACAATGTTGGGAGAGCCAGCACTGCTCCACATTCTGGAACAAGGAGGAGAAATAGTTTGGCAGGTGAAGTTTTTCCTATCAATTTGATAAGAAACGTCCCTGCAGAACATCTTGCTGACACACGGCAAATTAAGATGCAGGAATCTTTTTCAAGCCAATAGATGTTAATGAGGCAATGCATAAATCTCTCTCTCTCTCTCTCTCTCTCTCTCTCTCTCTCTCTCTGTGTGTGTGTTTGTGTGTGTGTGCTCAATATATATAGATAAAGTGGTAGCTCTACTTACAAGCAATTTGATTTAAGAGTGGAAAGCCATTGGCTTTTAACTGCTGCCTTACAAATTTTATATGTGGTCTACTCTACTTACATTTATTTATTTATTTATTTATTTATTTAATTATTTGATACTGCTGCTCTACTTATGAGTTGTTTGACTTATGAGCATGCATTCAGAACAGATTAAACTTGTAAGTAGAAGTACCACTGTATTCCGTTTGATGCCTGGGATCAGTACTGTATTTTCAAATACTTTTAAGTTACAAATGATTTTTTTCCTATGGGCACTCCCTTTGGAGTTGAATAATTTGGCCTCCTGTACCCTGAACTTCTCCAATTTGGGGGTGCTTCAAGGGGAGAGCTTGAGGAAGCTGCATTGTAATTTCCATGCTGCTAGCTGCCTGGGATCTCTATTTCCAAGCTAACATTGTAATTAGAAATGTTTTTCCCTGGGGCACCCCATTTGAAGCCAAATAATTTGGCACCCTGAACCCCAAATATCTCAAAATTTGGGGAGCTTAAAGGGGAGAATCCAAGGATATTTCACACCAAATTTGGTGCTTCCAGGACCCAGTCGAGCCATTTTCCAGAGAAACAAATCAGTTTATTTTAAACAAAAAAACCCAGCTTCCCCTATTCGTTTCATTATGTAATGATTCGACAAATCAGCATTTCATTTTTCATTTGGTGCCCATTCCTAGCTGCTCTCAGTACTAGGAGTTCCTCTGGTGCATGGCCAGATGATTTTAGTAATGCAATTATGCTTTTGACATAGTAATCACACACACCCCACCGCCGCCAGTGTTCTTCAGCACTTCATGATCCATTCCATGGATCACTCTTGATCTTGTTTTTACAGAGGGAACAGAGCATCACCTTCTCTTTCCAATGGTATAGTCTGTTGGATGTTATATGGTCCGTCCCTGTCTCATATTGTTGCAAACTGACTGGGAGAAAGAGACATATAGCAGATGTACCAGTGGGTGCCAATGTCTAATGTGTGTTGCATTTTGCTTCATCTCTAGAGATGGGCACGACTCAAAAAAATTGTTTTTCGTTTTTTGTTTGGTCGTTTAGGGGTCCGTTTCGGTTCATTTTCATTTTCGTTGGGTTTTTCCGCAAATTTTTCGTTTTCGTTTCATTACCTAACAAAAACGAAAAATGAAAACAAAAATTTCTGTTTCGTTAGCATTCTTTTCAGTTCAATGTGTTTGCCGCAACGTAAACAAAAAACACGGCAAAAAAATTTGTTTCGTTTCCGTTTCCGTTTTGTTTTTGAAAAATTTTCATTTTTGTTTCGTTACCTAATGAAAACGGAAAAACGGAAACGGAAATGGAAATTTCGCTGAGTCATGCCCATCTCTATTCATCTCTGCCATAGAGAATGTCCTTGTTCTGTTTCAGGATACAGGAGAGAGTTATGTATTTATGTCACTGGAGCATAAATAACAATACAATCTACATCTTTATAGTCACAAACCTTACTCCAATCCAAATGACATGAACATTGAATACTCCTGCAGGATGCTCTAATTCTTTAAGGATGCTTGAGTTTTCAAACAAATCTTAAAACATCAATTTAGAGAAATCATATAGCAATACTTTCTAAATTATGGGGATGTTTTCAGCTTTCTGGAAAATAAAATAAAGGGAGGAGTTGTGCCAGTGTTACGCCTGGCAATATTTATCATGTGTTTGGTACAGAAAGAAAGAACAAGATAAATGTGCCTGTACAATACCATGTTCCATGTGCACCAGTGTTATTGCAATGATATAATGGAGCATATCACTTTTTATATAAACATGAACACATTTGACTTGCCATCTAGGCATACTATATATACAGGCAGTATGCCCCTTCATTGCACTGGATTGCCACATATCCTGTGGGTGTAGGGCAACAAACAATCTGATGCCTGGATCACATGGGAACAGCAGAGTTTGCATGAGCGGCACACCAGATTGGCTGTCCAGACATATAAAATGTACAAGTTTTCTGACCCATAAATGCACCAATCCCTCGCCGGCATTGGTGCACGAATGCACACACACCAGCTATGGGTGGAATGGTAGAATTATCCCAACGGAGGGAGAGTGTGTGGAAGAATTTCAGTCTTCTCAAAAGCATCATGATGGTTACAGAAGGCTTGTCCAGTCCCCTCCCTCATTGCTTTGCTTTTGCAAACAGCGAGGGGTTCCTGCTTGCATGTCAGCTCTAGGTGTCAGCAAGAGCCTTGGTCTGTTTGGGTACCATTGCCGACATGTGAAGAGGACCCTTAGCTTCTTCAGAGGTAGCACCACATAAAGCATTTCCAATTGCTTTTTCCGCGTAGCCCCTTGGCCACGCCCCTTTTCTTGCGACAGCCACCAGGGGTGGCATTTTTTTAAACCAATTTCTAGACCACTTTTTGAAGCGATTTGGCTGAAACTGCAGACATCATGCACCCTTTTTTTCTGGGTTCCCCCCTCTGTATGCCTTATCCTGCCATTGGAAAAGCGGAAAATTAGCTACATTACTTAGAATGGAAGAACAACGGCACGACGTTACCCTAAAAAAACCTTCCAAAATAGAAGCAGTTGATGGGGAAATGACGGACAAAATCAGAACAAAAAGCAGTTTAGCAAAGTGTGGACAGGGAAACCGGTTTATGAGAAAACGCCAAGTGCAGAATGCTGAATTGCTTCAGTGACCACATGACCGGGGGAGGTCAGAAAGCGATTCAAAACAAAAAGCGGTTGCTGTTTGAAGTGCAGTAGCAGCCTTAGTTTGCAATGCGAGAGTCTTATTTTCATTTCCCCCCCGCCCCTTTATGCTGAAAAGAAGCCAACATCATAAACTGTAAAACCCTCAGCTAATTCAAAACAGCTTAATTCTATATGTCCTTTCAACTGGAATTTGTCCCATTGATGCCTACATAGCAGGACAGCCAGATTGTGGCTTTTCAGGACTTAGTCAATGACAGATCCCATCATCCCCATTAGCATAGCTAATGGAAAGAGCTGATGGGAGGTGTAGTCTAATTACAGCAGAGGGGTACAAGTTGTCCACCCCACTATACATGACTGCAGCTTTAGATACCTTAATTAAAATGGATCATTATTGATCATGGAAACTATGGTGATAATTAAATATAATACAGTTTGATCTATGTCTACGTAGACCAATGTATAATGCAGTCTATATCTTTAGTATAATACAGTTTGGTCTATGTTCCCTAAACACCCAAGATAAATGAAAATCCACCATATGCGGACACTGTCGCAGTGACGGCATCCACATATTATGTTGAGTCCAGAAACACCTGCGGCAGCTGCGGATGGATCTGGAGGCCCTCCTTCTCTCACTCTTCCTTCTTCCACCTCAGCTGGCTGGGGCAAAGGGGTCCATTCCCAGCCATGCCGCCGCACCAGAAATCTGGCAAGTGAGCAGGAGGGCGAGGAGAAAGGCACCAAACTAAAGGGGGTGGCGGATCCTGTGAAATAGCGAGATCATGATATTTGGGGCACAATGTGGTGGGGGACTACTGTAATGCTAGTTTGAAGCCTGTGAAGCCTGAACTCCTGAAACTCACCATACCAGGAGAAACTTACACCTCACATGTATTTGTTTGTTTGTTTTCTATGAAGGGAGGCCTAGCATAACTGTGTTTTTTTTTTAAACCAGGGATTTATTTTAACTCAGCAGTTTATTCTGGAAAAGAACCCTTCCTTCCAGGGTTTCCTGTGTATGGCAAGGAGGGACAGATTTTTTTTTCTGATGAGTCTCAAGAAGAAGAAGAAGAAGAAGAAGAAGAAGAAGAAGAAGAAGAAGAA
>JAHTLZ010000216.1:431905-442541 GCA_023846285.1 Phrynocephalus versicolor | reverse complement strand
TCTCTTTTGTAAGACTGGACCTTAAAGATCTCATTAAGCAAAACCCGGTGTTCTGGATGGATAAAAATAAATCCATTCTTCATGGATTTGCACTGCCACAAGATGATGTAGTGTACAGTGCCATCCTAGATTTCTTTCAGAGGAGAGAGAGAGAGAGAGAGAGAGAGAGAGAGAGAGAGAAGAAAAGGTTTCTGGGCATTAGTCGTCGGGATGGACAAAAACTCTTGGCAAAGCTAAATCTGAAGCCGAACTTTATTTGTATAAACTTAAGTTTTGGATTTCAGCACACCTCATCTGGATGCGATACCGAATGGCTCAAAGGACCAGCTTCTGGCCCTGTTTGCTGGAAACTCTCCGTTCTCGCTTGCAGGTTCCAGACCCAACGAAGGTTCACAGGCCCTGAGGAAGCCTCTCTCTCTCTCTCTCTCTCTCTCTCTCTCTCTCTCTCTCTCTGTGTGTGTGTGTGTGTGTGTGTGTGTGTGTGTGTCTTTTCTCTCCAGGTTCCAGACCCAAAGAAGATTCCCAGGCAACGTCCCTGGGGAAGCCTCTCTCTCTCTCTCATTCTCTCTCTCTCTCTGTGTGAATGTACGCACACATGTGTGTGTCTTTCTTCTCCTCCCCATCTGTAGTTTTTGTTGCAGCTCTGGGAGAGCCTGGCAGCTCTGCTTGTTTTGTCCTCTGCTTCATGCACTGGCCCGGCCAACTTCAGCTCCGCTTCGCAGCCCATTTCCTCCCCGAAGAAGGGCTGGACCAGCCCTTCTCCATGACATCAGCCCAACAGGCAGGAGCAGCCAAGCACCAGTGAAATGCAGCAGTGCCCCGCAGAGAGGGGGGAAAGCCATTCAGAGCTTGGCTCCGAAAAAGCCCCTTCCTTCCCTCTCTGTACATTTGCAACTGAGGAACAGCCTGTCCGGACTGGAAAACAACACAAACATGCAAACCCTTGGGATGTGGGGAGACGGCTGCTGGGTGGCAGATTCACACACACACACCCAAGGGTGTCTTGCCTGCTTGACTCCTCTGTGGAGGGCCTGGCCTGGCCACGCGACCAACGACCAAACCTTGGGAGTGGCCGTCCCTGGCCGCTGCCTTTGGCTGGTGACTCGGCCTGACCAGCAGATCTTGGCAGGGAGGCTCTGGCCCGTGGCGCTCCCGGCCTCTGTCTGGAACATGGTGTCAGCAGAACAACCTCACCCAAAAAGCAATCACTTAAGGAACATTGTGACTTGAGGACGCCAACACAGTGGCAAAAAACTCCCCCATTGAGACCCAGAGGCCAGAGAGAGTGCGGGCCTCCTTCTCTACCTCCTCTCCCACTGTTCCATCCTCCAGACTTGGATTGGGCGACTCCCCTATGTTGTTCTTACGCGGTTACACCATGACTTGGGAGTGCTCTTCCAAGGGAAACATCATTGGACTATGTTCTCTTTTTTTGTCAACAGCAGAAACACTCCGGTTTGCCCTAGCATTGGAAAGATGGTTTAGAAAGCTGGAGATCACAAACTCACTTCTGTCTTACGTTAACTTAATTCTGCCTTGAGTTGATTTCAGCTGGCTGGGTAGCACCATGGTTTAGGTATCTGGTTGCGCAACCAGGGGTAAGTCACAATCAACTTGATGGAGTTCCGTTCCTACAAATAGAATAGGTCATTAAGGGCCTTTTCACACGACCCCTAAGATCCGCTGGCCACTTAAATTCGGACCAGAGATCTTGGGGGTTCGTTGCTCTTCCTGCGTCCCCACCCCTCCGCACTTCCTTGCTCCTGTCTGCGTGAGGGGAGGGAGAAAAAAAGAGAGGGGAAAATGCAGGCTCACCTCCGTTTGCCGGTCCAAGCCTCCCCGCCCCGTCGTCGTCCTGATTCCTGTCTATTAAAGGGGCGGGAGGCAAAAAACAACAACAAACAGAAGCGAGGAGAGCCTGGCACTCACCCCTTTACATCCGGATCTGGGATTTATCACCCTCCAAGAGCAGGTACCTGAAAAGTGCGCTGGGACGCGCTTAGGTGGGCGTGGTTGCACTTAATTATCTGTAAACTCTGGAGCTGGTGGGGAAAGAATTTTAAGCTCCGGAGCTGGGAGCCATTTGCGGCGGAGTTTAGGGGTCATGTACAAATACCCTAAGTGAATTGGTTGTTAAGTGAGGAGCTTCAGGCTTTTGGTGCCTTGTGGAGGTAGGGAGGCCGCACTCCTTTCAGGCAGGTGACCTTGACAGATTAGACCGCTGGGCCAAAGCTAACGGAATGGGTTCCAACAGAGGGAAATGCAGGGTGGTGCATGTAGACAAAAAGAATGAATTGCACAGATATAGGATGGGAGATACCTGGCTGGAAAATAGTACCTGTGAAAGGGATCTGGAAGGCTTGGTGGACCACAACTTGAACACGAGTCAGCAGTGTGAGTTGGGAGAGACCTCAAGAACCATCTAGTCCAACCCCCTGCCATGTAGGAACCCCATCACAATACCTCTGACAGATGGCCATCCAGCCTATGCTTAAAAACCTCCACAGAAGGAGACTCCACCACCCTCCTTTGGGGCAGCATATTATTCCACTGCAGGACAGCTCTAACCGTCATGAAGTTCTTCCTAATGTTCAAATGGAATATGTTTTCCTGCAGTTTGAAACCATTTCCCTGTGTCCTAGTCTCTGAAGCCATGGGAAACAAACCTGTCCCCTCTTCAATGTGACATCCTTTCAAATATTTAAACAATGGCTATCGTATCCCCTCTCAACCTTCTTTTTGTAAGGCTAAACCTTCTCAGCTCCCTAAGCCGCTCCTCGTATGACATTTCTTCCAGACCCTCATTCATCTTGGTTGCCCTCATCTGGACCCGTTCAAGGTTGTCACGATCATTTTAAAATTGAGGTTCAAAATTTTATCTGTTTTTATGTGTATTTTTAAATGACTGTTTCGCAAAGGGATTCCCAGGCAATGCACATCTTTACTCTCTCTCTCTCTCTCTCTCTCTCTCTCTCACACACACACACACACACACACACACACACACACAGGATTACACCCATGCATGCTTACAGGGTTCATATCATCAAGATGGGACATGAGATGAAAAAGGAGGAACTCATCAGAGCAACTGGCTTCGAAACTGCTTCCTTTGTGTTGCGTCAAGGGCCTTCTTCCCCTCCGTCTCTTCCCCATCTTCATCATTGGGTTACGCAAAGAGATACGGTGGAGAGACCAAGAGCTGAGTTGGTCGTGGGGTCAAGCTGAGGGAACCAAGCACCCACCTTGCTTCAGGGATTGGTGAAAAGCTGAGATCAACGGATGAAGCCGTGGATAGGCCATACCAGCTCGTTAGTCAGCCGTTCTCTGAATGACCACATGTTTCCGTTCCTCTCCTGGTCCCTTGAACCACCTTGCTGTGATACAGAACCAGACTTCAGATGAACTGATTTCAAAGCATGGCATCTTGAATTGTTCTGAGGTGTGAAATGCAACCAAACCCCACCGTCTCTTAGGTTTACCATGCTGTCTCTGTATTCTCACCTTTCCACCAAAGCTTACCTTGCTTAGATGTATAATCTCCAGGCTTAAAACCAGGGTCCTTCAAGGGCTAGAGGCAGGGGAGTGGGATCAGGAGACAGATATCTAGTCTCATGCGCTCCCAGGGGCATCTGGTGGGGCCACTGTGAGATACAGGAAGCTGGACTAGATGGGCCTTTGGCCTGATCCAGCATGGCTCTTCTTATGTTCTTATGTTCTTGAAGTATAGCAGTCCATCTTTGAAATTCCTCAGCTGGGAGTTCAATTCCCCAACTGGACCCCCTTGACAGGGGCTAGACTAAGTGATCCTCGTCCAACTCTGCCATTCTAAGATGGTGGAGAGGGTGACCGTTGGCTCAGTAGTTTAGATTTCTGGCTGTGGAGCCAGAGCCCAGGAGTTCGAATCCCCTACTGGGCCTCCTTGAGGGGGGCTGGCCTGGATGACTCATAGGGTCCCTTTTGCTCTTTTCCACTCTTAAGATGATGGTGAGGATGATGGTTTAGGTCTCTGGCTGCAGAGTCAGAGGTGAGGAGTTCAGATTCACATGGTTCCTTCTTGGCAGGAGCTGGAGTTGATGATTCATAGGGTCCTTTCCAGCCTGGCGGTTCTAAGATTACAGCGTTTAATTTTTTTATTTTGCTTTGCTTTGTGTTTCTTGTCAAAAGAGTTATATTCCATCAAGTCGGGACTGACTGATTGGGAGCCAGGAGGGTTTTCAAGGTATGTGAGGTGTTTAAGGAGTGGTTTTACCCATTCCACTGCCCCTTGGCTGACCTTCCATGGCTCACCTGGGATTCCATCCAGGGTCTCCAGGATGGCCATCTGTTGGGAGTCCTGTGATGGGGGTTCCTGCATGGCAGGGGGTTGGACTAGATGGCCCTCAAGGTCTCTTCCAACTCTATGATTCTATGATTCTATGAGTCCATCCCTCGAACCACCATGCCTCCGTGGGACCAGCGAATGGAACCCCATCAGTTTATTGTCTCTATTGTGATCATTTAGAAACATGTTTGACCAGTAGATATGTATGTTGTTTCTGTAACTCTGAGGTCATGCCCAGGAAAGCTTGTTGGCACATTTTAAGAGTGATTTGCAAAGCGTAGCAACCTTAGATCAAACATATATATATATTGTGGGGTTTTTTTTAAATTGCTCTAAATAAACTGTCCATTTTAGGAGCATTAGATTGTCTTTTATAATTGGAAAGAACAGTCTGGAGTTATATATCATCATTGGCATTGGCATCCTTCAGTCTCGAAAGACGATGGTATCATGCCTGGAGTAGAGATCCTAAAAGCAACATCTAGTGTGACTAAATAGACCAATTCAGGAATGGCAGTCTCTACCGCACTGGGGGCAGATGTATTCTGTTTCCTGCCTGGTCCTCGAGTTTCGTTCTTTCTGTGCCTGCCTCTTTTCCTCTGCCTGTTGGACAAATGCCTCTTCAAATTTATGTAGACCATGCTGTATCTCTTGCCTCCAGACAGTGCGATCGGAGGTCAGGGTTTCCCATCTGTTGAGGTCCATTCCCAAGGCCTTCAGGTCCCTCTTGCACATATCCTTATACCGCAGCTGTGGTCTCCCTCTGGGGCGCTTTCCCTGCACTAGTTCTCCATATAGAAGATCTTTTGGGATCCGGCCTTCCCCCATTCTCACAACGTGCCCAAGCCAGCATAGGCGTCACTGTTTCAATAAAGTATACATGCTAGAGATTCCAGATCGTTTCAGGACTATGCTATTTGGAACTTTGTCGTGCCTGGTAATGTTGAATATTCGCCTAAGACAGCGCACATGGAAGGTATTCAGCTTTCTTTCCTGTCGGGCATGGAGGGTCCAAGACTTGCTGCAATACAAAAGTGTGCTCAGTACACAAACTTTATAGACCTGTATCTTTGTATGTTCTCTCAGCTTCTTATTGAGCCATACTCTCTTTGTTAGTCTGGAAAACATAGTAGCTGCTTTACCTATGCATTTATTCAGCTCAGACTCTAGTGAGAGTGTATCTGAGATAGTCATACAAATATGTCAGTAAAGTCACTTATGGAGAATCCTCGTCCTGGGGAGTTTGGCAGTGTGGAATCCAATTTCTTTCTTTAGGAGACACTTTAGAAAAGGGCAAGCCAATTCCATGAGGTCGGAATCCCTTTTTTTGGTTGGTCAATTGATTGGTAGCCACGTACCCAAAAAGAGGGTGGCCTGCAGAGAAGGGGCAGCATTTAGTGGATATTTTTCATTAATTTTGATTATTTTATATTTCATCAAAGGCAATTTCCCAAACCGACTGAGAATTAATTAAGGACTAACTAAAGTTAATGAAATGTTGCATTTAGCTAGAACTTAGCTAAACGTGGCTAATTATAGAATAATTTTAAATCATTTTTGAGAACCCCTGGCTTTAAATTTGCTTAGCAGCAAGTGGCTGCTTAAATAACAAAGGCTCACAAAGGCGTCTGAAATAACAAAGGGAGACAAAAAGGCTGAGAATTAGAGATAGGCACGACTCAGAAAAATTTTTCGTTTTCGTTTTTGTTTTCGGCTAGGGGTCCGTTTCGTTTCGTTTCCGTTTTCGTGAGCTAATTTTCAAAATTTGTCATTTTCGTTTCGTTACGTAATGAAAACGAAAACTGAAAACAAAAACGAAAATTTTTTCGTTTCTCCCCATTTAGCTCCATTGAGTGCTTTTCCAGTAACAAAAAACGAAAACTGGCTCAAAATTAGTCGTTTCGTTTCCGTTTTCGGTCCATTTTTGAACCGTTTTTCGTTTTTCGTTTCGTTACGTAACGAAAACGAAAAACAAAAATGAAAATTGCGCTAAGTCGTGCCCATCTCTACTGAGAATAGACAGGGGATTGTGTGTAAAAAGAGTATTAAGGCAAGATTTATGGAGGAGTTTATCTTGGCAGCAGCTGTTCTTCCTGAAACCGATCAGATATGGGCCTTATCGGAAAGGAAGCCAAGAGCACGGCTTCACGGCTGTCACACCTGAATTCCAGAAGAAGGCAAGCGAAGAGAGAGGGCTGAAAGAATTTCCCTTGAACTTCCTCTTTGTTTGGAGGCTGTTGACCTTCGAAAGGGTTCACTGTTCTATCCCCCCAGAGTTTATCAACTGCGTTTCTGAGCAACACAGGATTCTTGCGTTGGATTCGGGTTCCTGCGTGCTGAGTCAACTCAGAGGCCATCGCCCTCCCTCGTGGAGCCCAGACGGTTTCATAACCTCAACGCGTCTCTGTTTTCGAGGTTAGACGTGGGCAACGGACGTGGTTGTGGAGCGTCTTCAGGTCCTTTTACAAAGACGGACTCAAGAGCTGCAGCCTCCGTGGCTGCCCGCTGCTTTCCGAGGACTCTTTTGCCCCCTCGTTCCTGCCTTCGTTGCTCACGCCATTTGCATTACACAAATCTTCTTTCAGTCTTTCTGCATTTTGGCACTGGTGCTGGTTGGGGCCAAACAACCCTTTATAAATATTGACAACAAGTAGACAAACAAACCCTCTGTCTCTTTGTGTGCAAAATGTACCTGCAGCCCACAGTCCAGAGGAAACTTAAAGACAGGGACATTTATCATAGCGTAAGATTTAATGGGGGTGGAAAGCAAACTCTAATCCACAAACTTTTATGCCACAAGAAATAAGTCACCCTTTGAGGGGTTTAGACTAACAGGCTAAAGCACAGCTGGGAAGAAAACCAACCCTGTGAAGGAAATAGCTCTGTCGCGTTAAAAGGCAATTTTCAAAACAAATGGTTTTTGCCTGCCGAATAATTCGTATCAAATAAATATTTAACGTTTGAACTTTTGCCGTCATCCTTTGCTTGGCAACGCGCTAGTCTTGAAAATTTAGCTGCTTCATGCTTGCAGAACTTCTTTAGACTATTAAATAATTTACTTTAAAAATAGTGTGTTAGAGATTCTCTCTGTCTCCCTCTCCCTCTCCCAGAACGACAGCAAATATTGTTACTGAAACTTGTATATAACTTCGTTCCATCTGTGTGCATTTCAAATAAGCTTCGTCGATGTTTGTCTGCATGGATCAAAATGGCCGTTCAACAGTTGTTGTTGAATCCGGAACTCGGTGCCCTAATCCTGAGTGCAGGGGCTCTGGATGGAAAGCCCTATCCCCTTGTTTTTTACTTGTCACGTCAAGAACTACAAGCGCAGGCCAGAGGCACCTTCAGACCTCCATCGGCAAGTAGATGCTTTCAGTCTTCACTGACCTCCATCCATCTTGACGCTGGCAAGCTGCTTATACTCAGCTACACACATTACTGTGAGGTGGAAGTGCAGGTGATGGAATTGTAGATGGAAGTGCAGATGGAAGTGCAGGATGTGGGGAGCGAGGGAGTCGAATCTCAAGGACACATTGGAGGGTTTTTTTGTCAGCAGGGACCACACCATGCCAATGTGCTAGCATGAGCTTAGAACCATGGAAGGGCTGCCAAGGGTCATCAAGTCTGACCTGACATTGAAGCAGGGAATCCCAAGCAGAAACATCTCTGGCAGGTGTCTGTCTTAAAACCTTCAGTGAAGGAGATTCCACTCCCACCCAGAGGTGGTCCACCCCACTGTCAAACACCTCCTAAAGTCAAGAAAGTCTTCCCAATGTTGAGTTCGAATCTCCATTCCTGCAGTTTGAATCCATGGCAAGTCTTGGAAACCTCCATGTCCCAGAGCTGTCTTCTAAAGAATTATTTCAGCTGGGGAAATATATAGACTCACCCCCCACCCCCACTCCCCCCAAAACCCACAACAGTTTCAGAGTTCAATTCAATTCAATTCAATTCACCTTTATTGGCATAAAATATATTAGCAAATGTACAGATATACTTTGGTGGATTAATATAAATATAAAAAAGCTGTCTAAATTACTCTACACTTAAAACGGGTCTAACCTGGGAAACAGAGTGTTTTTTCCGATAGACCAGTAATAAATATTTAGCTACTGAATCTGTCAAGTGAGGATTTTTATCTGCCAAAAGACGTGTAGTAATCATCTCTGGTACTGGTGGTATTTTAGAAATGAAGGCTCCAAGAAATTGTTGTCGGATGGTCTGATGTGCCGGACAACTTATCAGGATATGGAAGATCGAGTCAGGTTCTAACCGGCAGAACCAACACAACCTACTCTTATAAGGAATTCTACAATATCTGTGGAAGACACAGCAGGAGGAAAAATTTTTAGTCGGGCCAACATAAAGGCCCGATGCGCCTGTGGATCCAAAAGATTTCTAAAATAATTAGCTCCCTGCTCGAAACCACAAAGTAGACCATGATTTAAAGGGGAGCAAATAGAGTTACTTCCCTCAATGATAATTTCTTTCTATATCCCAAATTCTTTGGCGAATAACATTATATAAATACTTTTCAGTACAGACCAATAAGGATTCTAAATCTATTCCCATGGATGCTATTTTGGTGGTGATATTCTGATGCCATTTTGAAATGTAAGCATCTTTCAGTATCAGTATCAGAATCAGAATACTTTTATTGGCCAAGTGTGGTTGGACACACCCAGAATTTGTTTTGGTAAAATATGCTCTCAATATAAAAGGAAATATAAGAATCAGATAGTCAACAATAAAAACACAGTAGAACAATACAATATAACCTATTATTTAAAAGGAAGAAGAGAAGAAAAAATAATTATTCAACAGTTTGATAGCAGTTGGAAAGAAACTATCTTTATATTTAGTTGTCCTAGTATGCAATGCCCTAAAAAGTCACCCTGAGGATAATAATTGAAACAGGTTATATCCAGGATGTGTGGAATCTGTGTATATTTTCATCGCCCTCTTTGTAGCTTGTTAGTAAATCTTTTTTACTCTTCTTAGTAAATCATTTAACAAAGAATTGGGGCGTATATGAAAGTGGAGGCGCAGCCAGTACTTAACCATAGCCATCCAGGCTACAGTTGATGGGAAATGTAGTCCAAGTTTGCCGCATATTGTTGATAAACTCATCATATTCAGAAGACCCAAAATTCGACGCAAAAAAAAAAGGCTGCAATTCGATCCACCTCAAAATTAGCAGCCTTGATCCAAATTGGAGCTCCATAAAGGAGTTGGTTAGTTATTTTTACTTTAAAAACCTGGATTGCGGCTGGCACGTACTGATTCCCTGAATGATAGTGGAATCTGGAGATTGCAAGCAATTGGTTCTTCAAATTGGCTAATGTGGACTTCCAGTGATATGCCCAATTAAGTCGGTAGTGAAGAAGAAAGCCCAGGTATCTATAGAAGTTCTAACTTGTTCCAGAGGTTTGCCTTCGAGTTCCCAAGTTCAATTCTTCCAGCTTTTGGAGAATACTAAAATTTTGGATTTCTCGGTGTTGATTGATAAATTATTGATTGCACAATGTTCACAGCCATAGATCAAAGGCACTTCATTGCCATTCTCCCTCAAGATCCTGCTGGTAATTTTTGGATGTGGATGTGGGAAGGGCCTGCCACTATTGCCCTCCTCTGCGTCTGGTATGGATGCTGAGCAAAAAATATTAAAAAAAAATATTTTTGCAGCACTTCTGCTTGGCATCAGGCTGGTTTTGCACCACTGCCCATTTCAGCAGCTGCTTATCATGCTTTGGAGCCTTTAAAAAGCCTTGTTTCTTCCAGTGGCCAACTGAGCAGCTTCTCATTCCTTGGCATTTCCAGACCAAACCCTAAGGCCAGGATGCTTTAGTCTAGAGATGGGCACGAATAAAAAAAATGGCATTTCATTTGTCATTTGTCATTTGGAGGCTCCGTTTCGGTTCATTTCCGTTTTTCGTGAATTTTTGCAAAAAAAATCGTTTTCATTTTCATTTGTTTCGTTACCATTTCGTTACCATTTATTTCAATTTTTTGTGATTTTTTTTTAGGATTTTAAGCAATTCACTTGTATTGCAGTAACGGAAACGAAACGCACGACAAAATTTCCGGTGTTTCTGCTCATTTTGTTTCATTTTAGAGACAAAATTCGTTTGTCATTTCGTTGCATAATGAAACAAAAAATGAAAACGGAAACAAAATTTTTTTCGTTTTGTGCCCATTTCTACTTTAGTCGTTAGGAGCTGCAGTGTGAGGAGATCTCTCTCTCTCTCTCTCTCTCTCTCTCTCTCACACACACACACACACACACACACACACACACACACACACACACAC